>JAPYZI010000909.1:0-39444 GCA_030523105.1 Ophioninae sp. A BG-2022a
TATATATATATATATATATATATGTGTGTGTGTGTGTTTGGGTGTATACAGGGTGACCGGAAATTCGACCTATTCCTTCAAAGAGGTTACAGTAGAGGCCATTTGCAACAAAAAATGTCTTATCAACTGGGGGTCGAAAATTGATGGTTAATGAGATATTGATGTTTTTATATTTTCTGAAGAATTTCCTAACTTTCTGCCTAAAATAAAAAATAATAAAAAAAATAAGCTATTATAAACAACGATTTGATACTTTTCTGAGAGACCAAGAGTTAGCGATGTACGCACAGATCCATACATTTTTTTTAAAAAATAAAGAGAGATTCAGGAGAAAGATAAAGGATATTCAGTTAAATTAAATACTTAAGGCTTTTTAATTTTCACAATATGTAAAATTTGGATGCAAAATTTGTTTTTAAATAATCGCTAACTCTTGGTCTCTCAGAGAAGTATCAAATCGTTGTTTATAATAAGCGTATTTCTTTCATAATTTTTTATTTTAAGCAGAATGTCAGAAAATTCTTCACAAAACATAAAAACATCAATATCTCAATAACCACCAATTGTCGACCCCCAGTTGATGGGACATTTTTTTTTGCAAATCACCTCTACTATAACCCCTTTGAAGGAATAGGTCGAATTTCCGGTCACCCTGTACATATATATTTACATGTATATGTGTGTGTATGTATGTATATGTTGATCCGCCGAGGACGTCCGAAGTCGCGGCGGTCGTCGCGTGCTAGAGGGTTGCTGGAGGGTTGATGGTTATATACGAAGTGGGATGGGGGATGGCGCGCGTCCATCCACCCTCTGTATACGATCTCGAGAGCTTGTGCTTTCGAAATACATGCTGTTCAATGGTACAGAGTACCGTTACCTATATATACCCGCTATTACGTGTCCCACGTACGATTGGGTTCGGTTCTGTGTCCCGCTCCGTCTATCTCACTCGTCTCCTGTACCTCTTTGTCGTTTGGTCAGAAGAACATATATCTGTGCATTTATATATATATATTGAACGACATGTGCAGTTGTGCTGATCGATGAAGCAGCGTTTGACGCTATACAGCACCTGTCGAACAGACGGATAAAATTCGCGGATATACGCCAGGAGAATACCTTCGTTAACACGTCCTTTAGATATATAGGAATGCGTATATATAAATAGGGGTACGTGGCGATGACGAGTGGATGAGAATTTGGTACATGATTCAGGGTACCGCATGACAACTTACGTTTGGAGAACTCATCCACTTTAGAGAAGAATTGCAGAGCTCGGCCAATGTCCTGATTGATGATTGATGGACAAGGAAACGCATAGACTGCTGGATTCAGTTTGGCTAGTAATTTGATAGCTTACGTATGAGGAGTCAGAAGAACTATACGGTCGAAGGATCGCGACAAAATAGTTATCAAAAATTGGATGATTGGAAAACAAAATATCGTAATCAGTGAGTTTGTAAAAGATACCGAGACTCTTTTTCCGGTGCGTCAAGAAATATCGCAATATGTTCGAAGGGCTTTGAGAAGGTTTTTCTTTAGGTCGGTGAGGGGAAACTCTGGGTTGTAGATGTCCTCGATTGTGGTTGATATGTACCCCATCCGGTATAACGAGCCTGACCACGACGAGCAATATATTCCTCCTGAAAAAGCATTCCCCAATCATTCCTTAACCCTCCGTGGTAACTAGGGTCCAAATGACCCCACGCGCAATTTCAATCTAGAATTAATATAAGTTATGTTCTCCATTATATTTTTATTCGGAAAGGTACGAAATAATATCCGGAATTTTTATGTGTTTTTCGGAACGATATTGGCAACGTGGCATATGTTCAAACATTGGTGGGATCATTCCGATCCCTGTGATCAGCGTATTGCTATTAGATAGTACAACCACGGAGAGTTAATTTTTTTCTCATCTGCTCTGCCACTTTTGGATTTCTGGTGGGTTACTGAAAATAATACGAATTATACATTTACCATCTGTATTCGCGGTCACCACTCATAATCTTGTACACCTCATTACTCAAGATCACAAAATCAACTGCTTTAAAATGTCTCCACACCATTCTTAAATATTCACTACTTTCCTGCCATCTAAACACCACCTGGTGTCTTTCACTTCATTTGCTCATGGATCCCTTCCTCGCGCTATAATAATTTCGTTAGTATGTACAAACTCTATCTCGAAGCTGCCTCTTTCCACGCAGCTTGGAAAGCGTTGAATTAATCATACCCAGCGGAGTTTCCGTCGCTCATCTCAATACGTGTTTGCTAGTGTATCAAGCTGCGAGCGCGAATTGTCTTTACCACGTGATGGTTGGGGCTTGGTATAATCGCCAAGGACGAAAGTGCACCTGCTGGTAACCTGCTTTGGTCCATATATAGATATATCAGATGACTGTTAGGGGGAAGAGTATTTCGCGTCTTCGTTAAGCTTTCTTGTATTCATGTATGTGTGCTCAGACGAATCTTTTGAATGTGCTATTTAATGATTCACATTTTTTATGATTCCTACGCGAGTAGTTGATAGAGCTCAATAACTGGTTGTACTGAAGGGTCGACTTGTAATTCGAGTAAACTGTGAGTTGAAGGTTAACTTGGAAACCCTTCAAGCCTATGAAGTCTTTCGGTACATCATTGATCAGCTGAAACATTAGTTACAGTCTAATGAATATTGGGGGCCTGCATTCACCTAAAGGCCTGAAAAAAATGATCAGCTTTCGATTTATATTCCTTGAGAACAATTGGCGAACACCAATGTATTTTTCAAGCACGGCGATACAATGTACTGAGAGCCTTTAAAATAAATACCAAAAGATGTAAAAAAAAAACAACAAAAACATGGCCACCGGCAGATGATGGATTTTTTTTTTCGACGTTTGTTTGGATTACTGAATCATGATATTTAGAGAATCGTGTAATGGATTGTTTCTAAATTGACAGGAGATACGATGAGGAATCTTTCAAGGTCAAGTACGGGGTGTATACAAATTATGCATCATCACTCCACCAGGTGAGTCGCTGAGTCACGTTCGGTAAAGATCACCCCCCACATGGACCCGCAAAAATGACCTTGACCCCCAAACCCAAGGTCATATTTTTTTATTGGCTTAAAAAATGGTACTAAATGAGAGGAATAATAGTTAGAAAGGAACCATATGTCACAATTGAGCCCGTCACCCAGAAAATAAAATATCGAATAGAAAAAATTCTGAAATATGAGTTTTCCGGATCGTGGATAGGGGGAACACAACAAGTGGGCTAAGCACCAAAATAAAGCTCTCTATTATTCAGCCAGGGAATTCGAATGGTTTGGTCGTATCTCTATGTTGCTTTATTTTTTATCGAGCCTCGAGAGAGATGTAGCCTATTAAAGTGAAACAGGAACAAGAAGAAAAAGAACAGACTGTTTATTATGTATCGAGTGACCATATGGTTTTTATGTGCAATTATCGTACTACGAATAAAGTTAAAAACTGAGGTCCAGATTCTTTTTTATAAATCCTATTTCCATCGTGCTTTCAACAGCTGACACGATTCAAGAATTGTACGCCACAAATTCATCGTCTTTGCAGCGTTAACCCCCGCTTTCGACTCGAAACCTCTAAGCATAATTCTCAAAGTGCTTTTACCGAATGGCAAGCTACAAAACTTAACGAACTTTAAGCTTTGCACGCAGATATTCTCCATTCAGCGAGTTGAAGTTCTTGATGGATTTTGCGTGCAAAACGGTGGTTTAACGTATCTACGCAGTGAATGTAAGCGTAAGGTACAATGCGCTGATGCAAGGAGACCTAAGGCGGTGCACCTGAAGATGACGCACATCTCTTTCATTTATATATTTCAGTCTCCACTTTTGCCATGTTCATCTTCTTCTATGATCTTGCTCTCCATATATCTTGCTTTAGTTTTCATTTCCATATCTTTGAAACATCCCTTTACAACCCTTAGCTTTTACAAGATCCTATTGAATTTCCCGAAACCCTTCGCCGCGTTTTAGTGAAGAGTCGCTGAGTGTCTTCGGCTTTATTTATCTCCTTCCCCTCTCCCTCTCTTGCTTCTTCTTGCCAAGTCAGTCATCCGTCGCTCCCACTCTTGATTAAGCTAAAGTATGTATACATACTCCGCCTTACCTCTCACAAGGACACTTATCAACTCCGCACTTGCTCGTTTATCTCTCGAACCAGGTGCTTCGTAATCCCTAGTATAAAGACGAGATATGTCTCTCTCTCTTTCTCTGTCTCTCCATCTCTCTCTAAATCCACAGCTCGATGAAGGACCGCAGGCACGGCGTCATTTTCGACGACGGTATTGACGCCAACCATGATTGAAGTACCAAACCACAAAGTAGGCTCTATCTGAGCGCTGAGATTTTGAAGGTAGACTAGTAAAGCACCGTGCCAAAAAAAAACATTGTAATTTTTCATGAAAAGAAAATAGCTGTTGCAAAATAGATGGTAGCTTATCAAAAGTTAGTTCTAACAGTAGCATTTTCAAGCCTGAAGTTTTGTGGTAAATCTTGAGGGAACGATCGAGCTTGTAGAACAATGTGATGTTCCCCTTGGGACTAAAACGGTCCGACTTGTGAAATATCTCGCGCAGCAGTATTACCAAGAGCGAAAACGCGTCTCGGTTAATAAACCATTCGGCCGCAACGTGTTCCAGCGGAATCCCGTATTGCCCTTATAAATATAGTTTCCCCATTTTTCAACCATTAGTTACACACTTTTCGTAAGGTAAGTTCTAATGGTTCGTCGATAAGAAGTTTCCGTGTAACTTCAGGAGAATTCGCAAACTGCTCGTTGCGTTGTCATCGTCAAGTCTCGTTCTCTTTTCATTCCATTCTTACTCTACCCTGTTGGGTATTCTCTTTGGGTATGGCATATCCAAGGAAGTGAGTGCTCTAATTTCTTGCCATTTTTTCATCCCTTCACTCCCTTTCTATACGGAACAAAGGGACGGACAAAATGTTAGACCTAAAACAGAGGAATGTCTGACGTCGTGCACGTCTGTGAAACAGTGCCTATACATGGAGCAGTGGGGGATGGGGCGGAGGAGGAGGAGGAGGTTACTCCGCGAGGGTTCTGTGATTTACGTCAGTGAATCGGCTTACTAGACCGCCCGGGTTGCTCTCCTTGTCATCGTCGTCGTCGTCGTGGTCGTTGTTGGGCCTCTTCGTAGTATAAATGCGAGTCCGCTCATAAATTTAGGTATGGCCCTAGGGAGATAGCACCAAAGAGATACGACCACCAGTAGAGACCCCCGAGTGATACGAGAAATTCGAAGACCCCCCCCCTCCCACAACCTCCTTACTTCGCCATTCCTCGTTCTATCTACGACTGTCACGTGTCCCGATTCCTTTATTTCGGGGGTTCGAGTCAACGACTAGTCAAGAGCCTCGTACAATGACTCTGATACCGAACCTTCGGAAGAAGGTAGAAAGGTGAACATGAGAAATGTGTGGAGGGGGGGAGCAGTATGTGAGGATAAAAAAATGAGGGGAGGATAGGATTTGAGAAGAAGAATGTTAAGGTAGTACTCCTCTTAAGACGAAGCCATTGACGCACTCGGGAAAATTATTTGCTTGAAACATACTACAGCTTGATACACAAATGGTGCTATTATTTCTTATGCAAATTGGTACAGTATGTTTATTGACGAAATTTTTATAAAGCTGAAAGTACGTCGTATCATAAAAAAATATCCAAGAACATTGTTGTTTAATCTTCTTCGTAAAATAAAAATTGTTTCTATAAAAAATAGATTTTATTCATGTTATTTCGTTGATCGATCAATTGCACAGAAAAACCAAGAATAATGTATATATTTTGTGGGTGTACCAGGCATATTACAATACTTTTAAACCCTAAAAATAGACTTATGCATTTTTTTGTTTTATCATAAATATTATATATATTATAACAAAAAAATGATGCAATTGTTATAGAGAAATACAAAATTCAAGCCATACAAGTACACAGACAGGAAATTTGGTATTAAAATGCTTGACAACGTTCCTCAGTCATCAAACACAGATACCTACTAAATAATTGATATTTCTAAGTACCGAATAGCTAAAAATAAGAATCTTTCATAACGTCTCGGTACCTTAACTTTTTGTTATTTATCTTTGAACATGTGTATAGCTTTGCAATTTCGAAAAGCATGAATTTTTACAAGCATCGATGTCCACGGGTGCGCATTTTTCATAATCTTCAAGAATACATTGAAGATTTATATTTCTGTATATATTCGTTATTCGTGAACGTTTTAATGAAATTATTGATATATATTTATACTGCGAAGAAACATGGTCCACTTATCAAGTTTCGTATATCGCTCATGGGGGAAAAAAGTTGATTCAAGCTCTGCTCGCAACACCTGGTGATTAGGGTACAATAACGATAATTATGTTTACGACTGGATCTTCAATAGCTTGTTACTCGAATGCAGCTCGTTCTTGAAAGCCGAGCTCCATTCCACTTCGCTGTCCTTCCTTCCTTTCTGTCACTCAATGGATGCAATTGTGTTAAAACTTTGCTAAATTAGTAGAGCATGAATACCACCAACATCAGAACTCGGTGAATGTGCTACTTTGCTTTCGTAAGCTAGTTTCGCATGCTTTGTCACTTTCACGTCTCTCTCTCTCTCTCTCTTTCTCTCTCTATCCCTCACTTTCTCTCTCTTTCTGTACACTGCTTGTTCACCAATTAAAGCTTTTCCGACCATATTTCGAAACGAAAGCTTTTGCCTTAGGCCTCTACGCAGAGTTCCACTTTTACTTCCCTTTTCTTGAACTCGGACTCTCCCTTTCTTCTCTTGCATCAATCTTGCATCTATCCACTTCCTCGGGTCACTCATATTCGTAGTATACGAAATTTATTCACGCACGATGTAACCTCCATCGAGTTTATTCGCAGGGGCTGCACATACTAGCCCTTAATTCCACAAGTATAAATTCACAATTTATCCCTTCCCGTTATTCTTCCAAGATCATTATCAACGAAGCTGTAAAGGCGTAATAAATATTCAGTTCGTGAGCAAACTGTTTATAGCCAAAGTTGCCCAATGAAACCCGATCGCGAAATACCCTGACTGAATCCCCCAACCAATTTGTTCGGCGTTAATGTGCCCACTTTAACGATATACTTGCAAGGGTGGAGAATGAAAAATGGGCTAAAGGCATGCGTGAAACGGACTCCGCATAGGGAATCCAAAGGCAGTATCAATCAACGATTTGTTGATGATTTTAATAATGATTTAATTCCCAGTGGAGAATAATTTATTAATTGTCTTTATTTGCTGCGCAGTGGTCACATTATCTTGAAAAATAATATATTTTGTTATACCTTGATAATAACGATGTAAACTTATATAATTTAGGTAAATATATCTTACGGCTATGCAAGCAAGGAAAGGCTCGTACATTTAGGGCATAAAAAATAGATTCGTCATTGTTCAAATTCCATGTATGCCAAAAACGACAACATCAACGGAATGTACATTCAAATTTTCCCACAGACGTCGGCCCATTAATTTATTAACATGAGAAAATTCGTATGGACGTTGGATTATTCATGAGTTATTCGACCCCTCGAGGAACACAGTAACGTTACTTTTTTTTCCTCTCTCGACCCACATAAATTTTGAGAATAATGTGGGGTCCTATCTACGTATGAACCGCGAATGTTTTCACCGCGGACTCGACGAATACAATGGAAACATTTCTACTCCACAAAATTCTACTGCAAAGTGTTCGAACCGACGAATCTTCGTTATGGAAGGGATGACCGTTTCAACATTCAGCTTATACTTATACGTGACCTATAAAACTTGAAATTGTAGGGAAAATTCACGCGTCGATTTACATCAGTAATTTTGTACACGCGTTAGTATTTATATCGTTATATATGCCATGAAATTACAGCTTCGCAATTATGCCATTATAAAAGCGATGGTTAACACGTATATGTGTATTTTGTAATAATCCAGCAATATTTGTATCCGATGAATATCGGGGTCATTTTGAGAGCTATCGATTTCATAAATTTTGACTTTTCGTTGAAATAATACGCTGTTTCTATTCATGTGGATAGAAACAGCAATTACCAAAACGAATAGAATTTTGAAATAACATTTCAAATTTTCAATACGATTAAAATATGCAAACTCAATTTTATATCTCCCAAATTGGATTATTATTGACGGCAATAATTCAATTATTCGAAAGGCAAAATCGTACAGAAATTCAGGAATTTAAATTGCTATCGTTTAAAGTTAAGTTTTCAAACTATTGTTTAAAATTAAGTTTTTACGTATTTCCGTCCCCTCGCTGCTCAAGAAGCTGCACAATACGATCACTGAGAAATGTGGCAGAGGGGCACAAAGGCGCTGGAGTCAAAACAAATTACATTTTCCACTCTGTACAACTTTCTTCTATAGACATTGACATTGCATTTATAATTAATTAACTATGTTTCCAACAATTATCAACTTATTAAACGTTTCAATGTGTAATATCACTATGAAACGCAAATTGCTCATGAATATTCTTAATCTTATCCAAATGTACATTTTCACCCAAATATGTTACACCTTTAGACTTCCTTTCAATTCCTTCTGGGATTTGGTCGATAAAGTCCCCATAGTAACTCCTGTATATGTAAAAATCGCAGATGGGTTTTGGAGAACCTAGTTTCAAAGAACACACATGACTGTCATAATATTGTTTCAAAAGTCATTTCTAGGTTACTCTATGTTACATGATTGAATTTGTTTGGATATCAATTACGATGTGACCTTGAATAACTTATATCGCTTAATTTAAAAAAAAAAACTTCGATGACTTAAAAAAGAAAAATTCCAAAAAGAAAATTAAATGGATAAATGAATATTTTAATAGCCACGTGTTCTTCTGAATCATTCAATTTCCGATATGTACACATTTCGTATGTTCAAATCCAACAACAAGATTTTCAGATCTTCTCTTTCTCGTGACTCACCCTGTATAGTAATCTCATGTTATATGTACATAGTAAAGCGGTCGAGCTGGGCAAGGGATGTCCGGCTTGATAATGAATCACGGAGCAGGTTCAACTCTTGTGGTAACGAATATTCAGAGAGATATTCATTGAGAAAGGATTTACCATAAGAGAGAGGGGCGGAAGGGGAGAAAGGAAAAAAAAACATGCTGAAAAAGCGAATAAAAATGTTTGCACGCAAGATGGACGACCAGTGTCCCAAACGTAATAATAAATCATTCCATTATTAATATTTCTGAATGCGTATAAAAGTGTTTTAGTTTTCTTTATGGGGATTTCTGAACGAACATTCAATATTTACCGACTGAATTGAAGAAAAGTTTAGTACATGATAATGTACATGATAATGGTCTACGAGATTATCGGAATTAAGAAGACATCATCGGCGCTACAATCATTCTTTTTCGATAAATTTTCTCACCAAAGTTTTCAGTTCTTTCGAGCCCTGAATCGAAATGTATTTTCTTGCATGTGAAATGGGACATTACTCTTTCTCGACTTATCGATACTGGATTATTTCTTCGTATGATTTGTAAGCGGCCGACATATCTATAACGAAATTGTTTTTCCTAGGAAAATAAATATTTATACGAGAAGAAGAAACGAGTCACAGTCGACAGGTATATTTGAATAAAAATTTATAACAAAGTCTACACACTAAGTAAACTATTTATCATACAAAAAATATACTAAAGATTAAAATAGGTAAAACAAGAAAATAAAAAAAATATTAAACACTTTCAATATATATGTATATATGTAGTGAATGAAAATTCAACTAAAATCGAGACAAAAAAAAAACACAGACATTCGGAACAAAGTAAATAAAATAGCGAAACTGTTCATCAATTAAAAAAAAAAATCTTTAAATAAGGAAAGTAACTATGTGCGTCCTCTTGGACAAAAGATTTCATTTATACCAACAGCAAAGAGCGAAAGTGCTCGTTTTTTATCCCGGTATAGAAAAACTTTTGTATATAGGTAAAAATATATGGGAAATCGGTACAGCGTGTTACAACTTTTTCAACGAGACTCGCGAATATACCGAGGAACGGGGACGTTTTGTAAATCTCGCGTACGCAATCCAAGCACATCAGCCAGAAAAGCGGCAAGCACGAGCCAGCGAATTCCACGGATTTCCTGCATAAATTCTCTCGAACCCTTTATCACTTCCCCGCGGTTCCCCGATCGCTCTTAACTCCTCTATCACTTTCTCTCTGTCTCTTTCTCCCCCCCCCCACTATTCCTGATGGTATAAGCACCCCAGGGATATCTCGGAAAGGGTGCCAAAAGTTTGGTGCTTCTACGAGCGTATATACGTCCACGAAGGACCCTTCTAGGATGTAATGGTGCGGCTGTACATAAGCGTGAAAAGCTTTTGATATTCAACGCAGAAAAAGCAAAATTTACGTGAATACATATATACATATCCGTACGAGCTTTTCGAAGTATCAGAACTACGTGAAAGTTACGAGTGTGAACATTTCTGAGAGATCAATCGATCATCGTGAAAAGAGGAGTGGGGGGAGATCGACCCACATCGGCAACCCTCGAGTTGATAAATAAAACAACAGTGTGAAAATTTATCGATTTTCTTGCTCTTTCACGCGTTTCTTTCAACTGTTTCGTGGTGAGCAAAAAAGGATTTGCATGTTTCATAAGCGGGGTAGATTGGAAATGATAGTCATGTATCAGGGCGTTGCGTAGATTTACTGGATAACTACTGGAGTGGAGTGGCCAACTTCATAGTATGAGCGAGATAACTGATGTATTTCACGGTGATTATTCGTCATAATCGATCGTATAGTTGAGCAACGTTGACTCGGAACGATACTTGGATGGGTGACCGCTGAGGAATGGTTTGAGATAACGAACGGGAGTAACTATTACTGATAGAGAGTTATGAATTGTTTGGGTTCCAAACCAAACGATATTGGGTCAGATATTGTATTAGATAGCTCCAGTATTCCAAGCCAATATTGGGTTAAATGGTTCCAACATTCTAACCCAATATTGGATTAGATGGTTCCAACATTGTAACCCAATATTGGGTTACAATATTGGAGCTCCGTGAAATGGCGGCTGGTAGTATCGTAACAGGCGTAATACAATAACAGAATGGAAAGCTAACGGTTGTGTCAATGATCCGGGAATTCGAAGTAACGGAAAGTATTAAAGTGGCAAGTACGGCATTCGGAAACAGCCACGTTAGACGTATGTGGAAGGAACCTCTAGATTAATCACTTTTTCATATATCTTCATATATCTATATCGCAAACGAAGGAGATTGATCGAGTCCTTTTCGACACTTTGAAAACGGAAGAAGAACAAGATCGCTCTTAATGTTTCGGATCAATCGCTCGTTCCTTCAAGGTTCACTTCATCTTTGCGTCGATCTTATCGTTATATGGTTCTCTACGGTTCTACTCCGATCGTGGTAACAAAAAAGCCCGAGGAAGACGATCACGAGAGTAAAACTTGGTTCGGCTTTCCAGGATCGTTAGGAAAGTATTGGGTTTGCAAGAAAGTAATTTCGGTTTGCCCCAGTAGATATACTGGCGCAAACCGAAATCACTTTCTTGCCGACCCAATACTTGAACATATTCGGGCAAATTAAAATTCGTTGAACATAGTATTCAGGCAAATTAAAATCCGTAATTTCTTTTAAGACCGCCTCATTTTTCCATGATTAATTCTTTCGCTTCCTTCCTCGTGTCGTTCGTCCTCGTTGCTGTCTCGTCAATTTCATCTCTATCTGCATGCGTCTCATCCCAGGTCGTGAATATAATCATCATGAAAGAGCAAAGCTGGTTCGACTACCCCTTTCATATGTTCTTTTTTCTGGCGTCAACGCTCAGGGCGAAAACATTTTTTGTCTCCTCCTCACTCAAGAATTGCACATCAACGCTGGCACCGATGATGGTGGCCGAATAACGATGGAAAAGCCTCTTTAATGACACGCTGCCCTGATGCCGCACGTTTCTCCTGCGATACAAGTTCCAGTACGGAGTATCATATTCACGAAGCAACGGCATATACTCCGAGAAGTATTTGGGCCATTTCGTGGTTGGCAGACGAGACACGGGTTGCAAATGTGAACAAAGCTGAATGCGGCGACGTCTGGATGAGAGAGAAGAGGAGGACGAAGGATAGATCCAGACAAGGGAAAACCGATAGTTCAATGGGTCTCCGAGAGAATATGCAGGCAGAGTTGCGTCTAATTTTAGGTATTCGAGGGAATATCGTTAACCTGTAACTGGTATACTCGTTGGCCAAATTTACTCCTCCCTTGTTGAACAAAGGACATTATTGTTACTCGCTCGAAATTGGGACTTTGGTGCGAATTATTACGAGGATATTTCAACGTGCAAATGTCGAAAAACAAAATATTGGTGATGCTGTATCGTTCGAGTTTGATGGAAATATTGATATTCTCGATGCCAATTCATCCTACAGTAGATAGGCATACCCGATGCAAATTTTTTCTACATAGATCGGTGACAACACTTTGTATATTGTTTTTTGTGGTTTACAAATTATAACGGCAAGAGAAGGGACTAGTTATTCATAAGAATGAAGAAATTACATTGTAAAGATACAACCTGCAAGTTTGTTTGAGTTACTTTTCTAAATGCGGCGCTGAAGTTTATTTTTTGCATTTTTCAATTATGAAACAACATAAATAATGATTTAAACTATTCCCTGCATCTGTCAAGTCCACTTAGCCTGATGTACAGTTCGACTACCGAAACGCTTATAAGAAAACTGGGTTTGGAAATGTCTGGGATTGTTTTCTTCTTGTCCTTAACTTTCTTATTTCGCTGAATAAGATTTTTTGTGCGTCTGCGACTTTTGTCTTCATTGAAGGCCAAAATGTATGATTAAGGCTCCAAACTCAACAGACTGTTGCAGCCTGAAAGCGTAGCTCGAGGAAACACGTACTCCTAAAAGCGGAAGTATTAATTTGGTGAACATGGACCATTTGGAGATTTCAAAGCATGGCAATATCTCGAGGTAATTTCGGAAGTAGAGAACAGTTTGCCAGACGGCCTCAAGTGCTGTGCACGCTGATACATGTGCCTACCGTTCCTTTGTGTCTCTCACTTTGTCTTTGCACCGACCAGAACCTGAAATTTCTCAGCGTCTCGCGCTATAACCTCTCCTATTTATGCGTTTATCTCCCACGTCTTTGATGCCCTTCGTAACTTTACCATTGCTAGGGGGAGTTGTATTCACTAACGCACGATGCAAAGCCGTTCGTCATAGTTGGCATTTCCTCCACGAAATGTCTACTCTCCGCGTACACGCAGTTAATTTTGTTCGCTATTCGGAGACTCGTCAAATGGCCTGTCCGCAAATTCATATCTGCGGCGAATTCCCTCATCGAAGGTCATGGGCGAAAACTAATAATCGGATGGATTAACCTAATTCCTTCTGAAACCTATTTTCTTGTCAGATGCTGGTAAGAATATAATATGAATTACATAGAAGGATATTGCGACCGGAATCCAAGCAGTTCGAACTTCGTACACAAAACGGCGATGAGGTAGGAGGAATTCAAAAAACTAACGCCGCTTCTGGTTATATTGACCGGTTTGATTCAGATTTGAATCATCCATGAAGTTCGTGTCATGTAGATACCACATTTATATACTATTAATGTACGACGATAGGGTTTCGTTAAAAGATTTTTTTGTTTGTTTTTGTGATATTATAAGATTTAGCAGTTATAACGTAGCATCAATGACGGCCTGATTTTTTTCATTTGAAATTGTAAAAAAAAGTGTATCCCTTTTTTTCAGTTTCTAACTGAAAAAACTGTTTCCAAATTTGCGATTGTTTGGCTCCTCTTCGGAATCCGATGGGATATCCAACTTGAGGTATCGAATGAGAAAACCGAATTCTAGTCCAAATCGAAACGGATCCATGACAGTGTTTCTGTATGGGTATGACGTGTGTTCATACTCACATTCGTTTAAATACAGTTTTCACCCAGTTTCCCTGTGCCCACGTTCAAACGCGAGAGTGTACAAGAAAAGAGTGGCTGCGAGCGATTGCTTCGGAAATATCGCTCGCGGCAAGTAGATAGTTAAAGGATGAAGATATCATAAAAATTAAAGGGGATATGACCACAAAATGTCGTAAGGGCTGGTATGATGACTTTTAAATACAAATATAACTGTCGGAAGTTTGTTCTCTCGACACTAGAAACGAGACTCGTTTTTCCCCAAGGCAATGTTCCGAAGAGCACTTTATTCCTTCTCTAAATGCCTCGCTTTGAAATTTGTCACTCCCAACTCTCTCGCCCTCTTTAACCATCTCTCTCGCTACCTTTCTTTCGTTATCTGTCTCTCTGGGTCAACATCATACAGAAATATCGCTGGAGCGAAGCCTGGACAGTTCCTTTCCTCTCGACCGAGTATTTCCTCGTTGACGTTGGCTCTTTGCACAACCCTATGGGAAATTCGTTTACAGTCTAGTTCTCGTACTCCCGCGATCGTGCGCGCCCGCCTCATGTAGCTGCCGCTGACGGACGAAACTCACTCGACTGTGTGTATCTGTGCCAACGACCGCGAAGAACAAAGTGTCCCCGCGTCGTTCTTCGTTGAAAGCCTTGTGGACGATCTACTGGGTCGAGAGTGCCCCACGCTACCGTTCGTCGTAGCAGTGCTCACCAAGGGCCTAGTATTTTCAAATGAGAGAAAGAGACCGACGAAGAAAGGGAGAGATGGCAATCTTGGAAACTAGGCCCTCTTATTACCACGAGCCCATTTTCCCGTTTCTACTATCACGTGTGATCTCATTTTATCACGGAAATCAAACGAGATCTTGCGATTCTTCGGGTAGTTGCGAATTCAAAGGGCACAGAGAAACTATGGACTTAAGATCACAAATTAATATTACTTAGTATTCTTGTAACCTTTGTAATTACTATTATTGCCGTTACTATTATTACTGCTATTAATCATAAACCATAATTATAATAGTTGTTACTTGTAATGATGATAATAATAATAACTATTGTAATCATGAGCCATAATTGTTGGGAATGTTAGAAAAATTCGAACTTCTACCGGAAAATTCCGTTCTACCGGAATGTGTATTGTCACGTCCTGAGGGAACGTGGTTATATATATTGTGTTAAATTCCTCTTTTGTGCCTACGCCTAGCGCAATAGCATGGAATGAGGGATGTTAAAGGGGATGTGTTGGTGGTTAGAAGGATATAAAGATGTTATGAAGATGATTCAATTATTGAAATGATGACTCTTCGTTCGATTGACTCTTATTTATTAGAATCGACCAATTAGTTAATTATATTAAATTAAATATTACAAGAAAATAAAATAAAGATCGGTTCGCTTACTTTGCTGTATTTGTCGCTAGTAATAACCCGGTCGGTCAGGTATCGAGTATCGGTCGTAAAGTACCGAGGAAAGAAATGTAGGCGCTTTGTTCACGATTGACAAATGTAGCGTAAGAAAGAGAAGGCAATAGTTGGTTGGCCTGGAAGACGTGTAGTTCGTGTCAACTAATTTTTTACTTCTCGCGTTACGAGTCTGTCTTTGGAAGACTTTAATTTTTCGTACATGCAGAAGATTAGGGAAGTTCATTCAGCCGGTGTCGTAGAGTCGTGTACTCTCGAGTTTTATGACCCTAAAACTAAGGGTGAGTTATATTGCAAACTCTTGGTACATGATCTCGATGTGTTGGCGAGTCTTGGAGTTTCCGGTTCTCTTTTCCCAATAATTTTTTGCGTGAGGGTGAACAACGAGTATGCTGTCTGGTTTGTGTTACGAATAAATCTTTGAGATTTCTCTTTTCGTTTTGTATAAGGCAGAAGAATAGATAGCGGGGATGTGACAGTATGAAGGACCTATAGTTATTTAAGACCAGTTTGGTATCATATATAATATTTCATTCACGAATTTTATTTATTTCTTTAAGTTATTTATAATCTTACGACCCAGAATTCGCAGTTATACCATAGTATGTCACTCCTGAATGGGTAATTTTTTTTGTATAAAAATGATTGATAATTATTGACAACGCTTAAATGACCACAACTCTTTCGGAGCACGAGGGCTTTATCACTCGAATTATTTTCATTATTACGATCGCTTTTTACTACCCCATCCATTGGTTACCATCTACATTCAAAGATCATCGATGGGTGTTATCAAAAAAGATTTTCGGAACATACAATACACTCTTCTCCTCTTTTCGTACATCTCCTTTGATTCCTCTAAACCGCACCGGTTTGTATTTTTTTTACTTCGTAAAATGATATGTGAAAGTTAAAAAATTTTAAGGGCACTTCGAACGATTGAAAGTTTTGCGTTCATATTATCGTGTATTTTCGACGTTTTTCATTTTCGTCGATAAGTTATCCCGCGCACATTTCGCAGACATTTATTTTCGTTTGCAGTATATTATATATATATATATATATATATATATAATCATTTTTTAAGCATCACCTTTTGACAATTTTTACCAAGACTGAGTGTGAGCGATGTAGGAACACATGAGGCTTTAATAGTGGCATAAATAGCTGAACAATGGAGTAAAGAAGAAAGTTTTTAGCAGGGAGTTCCGATGTCCTGCAGGTTTTTTAGGGTTAACGCCGGATGCGAATAATGGTTCAGAGGATTATGGGTCAAATCGGCGAAACGTGAGAGAAGGTGAAGAACTAGACGAAATAAGAGACAGACGAGACAGAAAGAAAGAGTGACAGAAAGACAAGCACTGAGAAAAAAAATGAGGAGGAGCAAGGGTATATGTGTAAGGGAGAAAGCGAAGAGAGAGTTGAAAACCCTATCCAAACGCGGAAGAATTCAGATGGCAGAAAAAGGGCAAGTCAGGAGGGATTGAAGATCGAACGAATCCAGTTCCCCCTGTCCATTTCGAAACCTTTAGCGAAGCGAGACTGCACGAACCAAAAAAGAAAGACTCTTGGTAAACCAATGGGTGGAATTCACCATATGGAATTTTCACCAGCTGTGTAACTTTGTTCCACGATATTTTACTGCGGTATCAGCTGTCAAAGATGTAGATATCCATTTCATTTGAATCTACGCGAATGGCTATTGGATCTCCAAGAATCACGAAGAAAAATGAGGTCACCGAGGAAATCGTACCAATGATGAAAAAACAATGAATTATGGGTGGCTGTATCGTCGTAAAGACACTCCGAAGCTAAAATCATTCAAAGTCATAATTTCATTGTAGATAACAATCTAATAAAAACAATTATTTTCGTAACTTTAGTTTACATCGTAATTGGGGTATACTTTAATTGTGCTATTCTCGTTGAAAGCGTCAGTTCTCGCAGTGCCGATTAATAGTAACGAGCTACCAATTAAGAATATACGACCATTAAACGAGCTTGATGAAAGATTCGTCACGAGCTGATGCACTCTGAGCTGTACTAGAGGAAAATCAAGAAAACGAATGAAATAAAATTACGCAGGGAATTAAATGTTTATATTCCTGGTCTGACACGGTTCACCAGAGAAAAAGGACTGCAAGCATGAAAAATGTGGGATATACGGTGGTTTCTTTCATAAGTGAAGTTATCGAACTTGATAACTCATTTCGAATATTACCGGTTTCTGCCTACACCCTTGTAATAGCTAATATCGCGTTAAATTAGAGTTAACCACGAAAATATATACCTTTTATCCACGCTATACTCGGAGATATTATATCGTACAGGTAAACGACAGTGAAACGAAGTCTGGTGTACACTCCCCGTTATATATGCTATGACCTCCCGTCCACATTTTCCTCGATGCTTTCTAGCTCACCAAACTCGATTACCGCGGTTCAGCCGTACTCCCTACCTTTTCCCCCACTGAAAAAATAATCCCTTCGGCACTCGTTTTTTCCTCCAGGCTTGGAAAAAAAAATGCTCAGGTTATTCGTGAGCGAAAAAAAAGGGTCTTTGTTATGAACGAGCTTATTACAGGTAAAAAGGTAAAAAATTATTTGCAGGTCAAGAAAAACTTGCAGTTGCTTGAAGCTTCCAAGCTGCAAACAAAAAAGACATTATTCTTGTAGTCATTGGCTTTTCGTGTCAACTGGAATTTCTTATGATCAGAAAGTTTCCTCGAGTGTTTGCCGAGGAAAGAGAATTTTTTGCCATACGTATACGTGTTAATTTCTAGGTTTATATGTGTTTACGTATAACGGCTCTTCATCATCCACGTTACAACGGAAGGCAAGCTTCCGATGTAACGTTACGCCCCATGAACAAAGTTGTTAACGACGGTTTTATGTCTATCGATCCGGAGTATATCGCTAAGAAAAGGTCCCGCACAAACCCTTGCGCGGTATGTCCTTCTTCATGGCCCCATAGCCAAAGGAGCTTTACGCATGGCTAAATTATCCGTTTTCGTGGGCAACGGAGCGTCGCGAAATTGCTTCGAACAAAACTTCCGCCGTGATAGGAATCACAATGTAAATTGTATCACGTGGAAGCTCAATCCCGAATGACAATATCTTTCATCTACGCGTACTCACTTTACCTTCGCTCAAACCCAAACAAACCCAAACGAACTTTTGCCTTAAGAGAAATCACAGTACAAATTGGATTACGTACAAGCTTCATTCGCGGTCATTCATTCTTGGTCTCGTCATATGACCTTCACCGTTGTGCAAACGTCTCAGTAATTGTTACTCAATTATTGGTAGAAAATAACTTACACGATGTACGGATTCTAAAACCCCTGTTGATCCAATTTATACTCAGATTTCTTTCACCCCCATTGTTGGGTAGTTGCCTTAGTATATTAGTTTTTATATTATTAGGTGTAGCAAAAAGAAATCCATTATTTTTCCAATAGATGTCTTTCGTCAACTGTAATTAACTATATTTAATCACGCTGTGTACAAATCCGATCGGGCTATACTGTATAACGTCGGAAAGATGAGATTTCGTACTAAAACAAACTTTTACGACAGTTTTGTCATCGGTTGGCTGCAGAATATAATGGATTTCTTTTTACTACACCTAATATTACGTGACCATATGTGATTATATTATTATTATCAATATTTGGTCCAAGGTGGCTGTGAATACAAAGAATGTTAAGCTGGATCGCTAGAGTTTGAGTAGGGAATCATGGGATGGAAAAATTAGTGTTTTCTTTGCAATTCAGGAAATAACGATATGTATTATAATTATCGATTTCTAATAAGCATATTAATAATACTCGAATAGAAGGACGTGAAAACTTGCAAGGATCACTTTACGTTTCGTTAGAACTCAGGAAACAAAACGAAATAATATTATCTCAAATGTATAAATATCACCATCGATGTTATTATTGATTCTATTTCTCTCGTCAATAATAATAATATTAGCTTATAAATATATAAGAATGTTCATTACAGGTTTTTATTTTTTTGTACATTTATTTATTTATTTATTTATATATACAATGTTTATAAGGAAATCGATTACTTTCCTTAAACACAAAAGTTCAATAAATCAATACGAGTATCAACATATACTATTATTGACGGGGGCTTTATAAAATCTGCCGTAATTGAAATTCTATCCCGCACGCAGAACAGGGTTCTTCAATTTATACTCAGATTTCTTTCACCCCCATTGTTGGGTAGTTGCCTCAGGTGGCATCTCAATTCGCACCCTCCGGGTTTGTGCTCCGCGTCGACTTTTTCTCATACCACAGCGGCAAGTTTCTCACGGACAGATTTACGCAAAAACATTTGTGGCTTGATCAAGCGTACCGGAAGAAGGATCGCGTACATGAAAAATATTCCATATTATAAAGTGTCCTTCTTTTCCTCCCTCTTTCTATCTATCTCTCAGACTTCCTCCCTTTTATTTTGTAATTTTCTTCGCGGCAGGACTTCCCGGTTCTATGCCTCGTACCGTTACGATTTTTATTTATTTTTATTTTTTTTTCATTCGAATATTGGAAAAACGTCAGTGAAGCAGGAAATTCATAGCGCCGATGGAGAAAAGAAGTAAGCTGTGAAAAAAAATACCCTGTAAATAGTAGGTGTAAGCTGTAAAAAAAATAATTGCTCGCAAGTGAAAGCTGATATTTTTTATTTCCATTGGGTGGATTATTTACTGCAAGTTTCATTAACAAGACGGTTCTAGAATTTGAAAAAACAACACAATTTTTACGCTTATTTAAACGAAGAAACGACGTCTGAGCCGAGGTGAGATTATTTTTCAAATCTTGTTCGAGAATGGAATTACTTTGAGCACGAAAACTTGTATTTCTTCCATTTTTCAGAGTTGAGCTATGCACGATCCTTTTGACTTCAAGTAGATCCGGACGGGAGATAAAGAACCGTAGAAGCACAGATATTAAAGGCAGATGATAAAAACATTTTTTCTTATGACTTATTTTTCCGGGAGACAATAAGGGAGTCCCGCAATTTCGTGTGATCTTCCTCTTCACGTGTATAGTTTCGTTTCTACGTTTTCCCCAACCTCTTCCATTCTCTCCCTTACAGCCCTCTTTATTTTGCACTCAGAGCTCTGTACCAGGCATGAGGAGATATAGAATTTTCCACTGCAGGGGTTAAAAGCGTTTCTTTTTTTTCACGAATTTTTTCCACGAGGAAACGAGGTCGAAGACTACAAACGTTCACACAGAAAGAGAAAGAGCGGGAGAGAGAGACGGACATAGCGAGGTAAAAAAAAAGTATTTTTTGTTTAATCAAGTACATAGGAAAGTATAAAAAGTCGAGAGAGGCTGTGGGAGCAATATAGTTTGTACGAATTTTTCTGGATATTCGAGAAAAATGGTATACAGGTCCAACGTACTGACTATATCGAGTCACCAGGACCACCAAGTATGCGAAGTACGAGAAAGAGAGAGAGAGAGAGAAAGAGAAGTACAGAAACGAGTGGGAAATGGCGCAGCACTCTATGCAGTCGCTTCTTCCTGTGGGAGAGCTCACCTTTCTTTTTATTCGTCCCGGTTATTACCCAAGAACTGCATTACCTCGAGGCTTGAAACCCTCGGTTTTGCTTTTTTGCCTCAAGCTTGGGTTGCGAGTCCAGACGTACAGACAGGGAAGAGGAGTTGAGTGAGCCGAGTGCCGAGTGAGAAAGGAGCAAAGTCTCCGGCCACCCCCGAAATAAGGAAAATCGTGAAAATCCGGAGAAAATTGCTGGCATCCACCAGCCATTTCTCCAGGATGCTATGACTTGACTGGGGGCTCTTCCGGCCGATTTTTATTATCTTTCTTCCGTTTTTCCCCCACCTTGATCCTCGTCCTCGTCGACCCTCGCACGATTTTTGACCTCATCGCACCTCCTCTCGCTTCATCCACTCCCTCATTTCTCCTCTCTCCCTCCTCCTGGTATAACCATTTATTTTACGAGCCTTGCATAATATATGAGCGTGCGATGCACGGATTTTTCCAGACACCCTACCAAGAGGGAAGAAAGCGGCGTGAACTCGGCTGCACGGAAAAAAAGGGTAACCGAGCGAAAGAGGAGGGGGGACGGAGACACGTTGCGACGGTGAAAGGCCCGTGCACGAAATTGGATTTTCTTTTCCGGAATCATTGCGATCTCGTCTTCTGTTATTTCATCCCCTTCGTTCTCTCGCTGCATCATCCTGTATATACCCCCGCACACCCCGCCGGTTCCACCGTAATACATTTCCCGACGATATTATTCCTCGCCGGAAGTACGAGCGCGACTTTTCTCACGGAACAAATATCTGAATATTTCCACCTTCCGGGTTACGAACTAAGAAAGAATTATGGCAGAGATTTATACACTCGCAAAAATGAATTTGACTTCGATACCATCCGTTCGAATAGGAAACAAAGGGAAATCATTTTCTTTTTTTTTAACGATTTCATCGAAGTTTTCCGGGTGTGCGGTGAACAATAGAGAACTTTGAGAATACAAAGGGGTGTTGTTCAAAAAATATACATAAAGGTATTGCTTGCGCAATTGGAAATTTGATGACTCCAATGCAAATGGCGATTGCGCGATCGAAAGTTATTGATTCCATTTCGGAAAGCTCGCTGGAGGGTCTCATCCTCTGATAAATGTACGAATACATTTTTTACATTTTCAATTTGGTAAAATTGCGTATGTCTAAAATTTTTGCTAGACGCAATGCGAGGATAGATTTGAACCCCGGTAGATAAAAAGACCCATCTGCCAAAATGGTTTACATAGAAAACTCAAGTTGTTGTCCAACCCTATCTCAGCTAGAAAATATACCGAAAAAGACCTAGTTGGGCGAAACAAAAATTGGGACGGTGAGGGGATTCTACTTTTCTGGGTGAAGCTTTTTTTCTCGTTCAACCAACCGTTAAACACCCTGAAAAGGTGCACATGTGGCAACAGATTATTCTATGATATGCGTGAATCGTCTATCAGGGAAATTCTAGGAAATGATTAATGGTTGGAGAAACTGTACCTCGTGAAACTCAAATTTTTTATTGACACCTCGTCGACCGCTTAAGGGATGATTTTTATTTAAATGATCTAACTCCATTGTAAAAGAATTTCAATTTTTTTTCTTAAAAAATTACAAAACTCTCACTGAACTGTTATACAAAATTGCAGTCTCCATGTTATACCCTCAAGGGTTCAGTTTTCAAATATGCTGAAACACGTAAAGCTTAATTTTCAATAAAAAGTTTTTATCCGTATATCCATGCATATAACTTCAAAAAAAAAAAACAAATTTTTTTACAAACTCACATTCTATATTCTGCACTTTTGAAATTAGAATTTTGAAAAAAAGCTCTCTTCGAAATTTCTGAATTTAATGTTTCTACCATGTGATCATGACTGAACGAATTAGCCAGTTAGTCCGAACATACGAACATTAAGGAGATGTAAATTAAATTTTTAATCCACGATTTCTCAAGGTCAAAGAATTTGTATTGAAAGGAAAAACAACAACCTCTGAACCTACGAATGCTACCGAGATCGATGCGCGACTTTTTGTTGACGAATGAACCGCAGATGAGAAAACCGTATTCCAAAATTTGTGTGGTTATGTAAATCTTCTATATATCATCTAAAGCTCCTCAAGCTGCGTCGAAGAAGCCTATTCTATTCAATGGCACGTAATTGAATAAAAAATTTAATTTAAAGTCACGTTAAGACAAATGTTAACTTCTTTACGCGGTGGTTCTTCGATCGTTGATTTTCCCAAAAAATGGGGAATAACTCGGAAAAAATTCCACGATCATCTACGGAATGTCCTTTTCGGATATTTGGATATGTACACGTGCATTAGCTGGTGGGTTGCAGAGGTCACGATAGAACTCACCGAATTTCCCAGTGGGGCGTTGAAACGGGAAATTAAGTCTGATGGGTGTTTCATCTCCTCGTGGCTATGTCAGGGTTATATAGTAGGAATGATAAGGGATGTATAGGCACGTGGAGAGACGATGCGACGATGCATGGAAAGGGTAATGGTAATCGGAGTCATAAGCCTCCTCTCATTCCCCTTGCGAAGGTCCCGTTTCACCCTCCCTCTTCCTCATTCGCTCTATTCCTTCTCCCGTGTTTCTTGAGCCTTTCCACTCTCCCGAGGGATAAGCATACTCGCCCGGAGTTACGAGAAAAATGAGGGAACGGGAGAGGAAACCACTTTGAAAGTCAAATAAAGTTTAAAAGTCTTAAACACTTTATTGGGCGGAGCATTTAAATTTGAATATCATTCGATTACGTGGCAAACCACGTTCTCGGGGATAATTCTCCTCTCCTGGTTCTTGCACCTCCTCACCCTTTTTCTATTTCTCTCTCTCTCTCTCTCTCTCTCTCTCTCTATATATATATATATATATATATATATTTATATCTTGAACATTTATTCGAGTTAGACATAAATTGAGTCAATGATATATCAGTGTATATATTTACGAATTTACTATAATTTTGCATCATTTAACTTCTTTAGTTACTAAGTTGTTACTATGTTATTATGTATTGTTATATATCATACTGTAGTTTCATTGCTTGAACCTAGTTTGCCCATAAGTCATGTGACTAGGGAATTATAAAGAAGCAATTAATCAATTAATATCTGTGGCTTTTGCATTTTTCCGTCTCTCTCGTGATGGCGACAAAAAAATTCATCCACTCTCAGATACAGGTATCCCTCAAAGCTCCTATATTTTCTTCTACTCCATCAAAATTTATTAAACTGAAATCGATCTCCAGCTAAACTCTGTTTCGTGCATTTTAATTATATATTCACTCGAAGATTTATTTATTTGCCTATGTATTCACGTCAGGAGCCAAAACTGCATTTCTTTCGGGGTTCTCGTAAAAATTATCGAACTCGTTGAATCTCTGCTTTCATAGTCACGGATTTTTCATAACTTCGAACAAATTATGCGCATAATAAATGCGTGAATAATTAATAAATTCTTAGAGAACCTTGTACTGCAATTCGGAATGATCTATTAGGGATCGACATGAACTGAATATTTAACTTCTCTGAAACTGCCCAAATCAGCTGCGACTATCAAACGTTCGTAACAGCACAGCCATCTCTTAAAAACGGACCGAAATAATTTGTGCTCCCAATATAATCTTAATTCTATATTACCGGCGATGATCCAGCCTGAAATTTCGCACACTGAAACTGAAAGGACAGGAAAAGCTTATTGCCAGGTACTGATTGTCTCAGCCAACCCGAGCGTATTTCCTCCATTCTCATCTCATCTCTACTGTCTTTTTTTTTATACTCAGCTGTAAAAAAGAACTACTCCTCCTCTCGCGAACATTCTCATAGACATCGTTGAATTTCCGACGTAGTTGTAGTACGAAGCGCGAAAACGAGAGCGAGCTACCAAGGAAACATACATCTATATACAGCAGTTTCTACTTTCAGCCCTCGTTTCGTTCTATCTTGAATTTTCCTCGTTCTATCCTACCAACGACCATTTTCTCCGGACGTAAGCTTTGTACGGGGTATTTTACATTCAATCCACCAATTTGCAGGTCCGAACATTTTTACAAATGGTTCTATTAAAATCCAGAAATAAAAGCTGAAAAACACGGATCTGTAAGAACTGTATTTTAGCATGTTCCAATAGAATTTTTTTTTTCAGTACCTACAGTATGTTCACCTTCGTAATAACTACAGTATGTCCATCATCAGTCACTATTAAATAATCAGACAATCTAAATCAACATTGAAACCATGAAATATAAAAATATTTAATTAATGACTGGGAATATGTTGTATAATTTTCATACCATGCTGTATTCCAACGTCTATTCCATATTAGCTATTACATCATACAAACATTCAATTGTACGTATCAATATACAAATCGAAGAACGACCGTACCGGAGTAACAAAATTGTTTTAGCCAAAAGAAAAAATGTTCACTTATAGCGATGGTCCAACTTTATGTGAAATACCCCATACGTATGTCTTAAAACATACATCGGCCCCTAAAAAACGGAAGGGTCTAACTCAACCAATTTTTAAGGTAAAGCTGGGCAGTTCGTGTCTTTTGTGGCACTCGCATTGCATATCTATAGAGTACTCCTTTCATCTTTTTGCTCTCGAGAAAATATCTCGACGTAGATATTTCCACCCTTTTCCCAGGAATTTGCCATTCCTCCTTCCCGGCCTCCTCCAAACCCCCAAGCCCCCGGAAAAAAAGTTTCCTTTGGTGGAAACGTTTTTTTTTTATACAATACATACCCGAATTGGCTACTTTGGAATTTGCGCCTTTCGCCTTTTTTCCTTTTACGTCGATGTGCTCCTTTCGAAGAACATTCTTTTGTGCCCTTTTCTTATTCCTATTTGTCGGATATTTGCCACTTCTGATTTCCTGCACATCTCGCATTCTCTCTCTCTCTCTCTCCCTCCTTCCTCGCTCTCCCGACGTCTATCCGCTTTAGCTCTCTGATTCCGTACCTATCCAAGGGCATCTGCTCCTCTACTCGTGAGGATAATCTCATCCTAGCTGCTTCTCCCACTCGGCTTTTCTCTCTTGCGCTTTCACGTTCTCCAAGCTCCGCACTATTGTACGTATACTCCCGGGAACCCGGATTAACCCCTTTTTTCAAAAGCCGTTTCCGAACTTCTTTTTTTCAGCAGTAACGTTTGAACGCAGTTTGCTCTCGTCTCCGAGCAAAACAAGTATGGTTTTATACGATTTGAAGAAGTTTCACTAGCGAATAAATTTTATACAAATTATTTTAAAAAGTCGATTGAAAATATCCAATTGGCCGTGAACCGGAACGATGACTGTAACTATATATGGGACACCGGAGACACCGATGACTCAATATTGGAGTTTTCAGGCCTGATAATGCAGACTGTCGTACTGATGGTACATTGATATACTACATGGCATCTATTCGGACACCACAGTTTTTTGTGCTGTCAGGGGTACCGGGAAG
Source organism: Ophioninae sp. A BG-2022a (assembly GCA_030523105.1). NCBI lineage: Eukaryota > Metazoa > Arthropoda > Insecta > Hymenoptera > Ichneumonidae > Ophioninae sp. A BG-2022a. The sequence goes on from JAPYZI010000909.1 coordinate 26,445, forward strand.
ATTCTTAAATCTGACATTTATTTAAAACATAGATCAAATTATAGAGAGATTACAAAGAAACGTGGTTCATTAACTGATTGTTCGATTTTTAAAATTATGTGTATTCAAGAACATGCACAGTTGGTACCTCTGTAAGTAATGCTAGTGAAGCGAATTAAAAAAAAAATTGTAATCCATAAAAATTACATTTTTCTGTTTTCAATAATATATTTAGTCCCTAATTAAAGTACGAAAAAATAAATTTATCGGATCAACGTTTTCGAGTAATTACTTCTTTTTTTTACGCTCAAAATAATCTCGTGTTGGAATTGGTTAGCTTATTATATTTTCTTGCCTGATCTACGATAATGAATTACTGAGTATTGGGCACTCGACGTACCCACGTATTCGATGAGGAGCGATGAAATTTCAACGAACAACGTTCAACGCCCCTGGGGCTGGAGAAATATTGAAAATTGTTTTGAATTAATTTTCAAAGAATTTTCATTCTTCCTTTTGCCTCTCGCAGAAAGTGTTCCCCCCGCATCGTAGATACCTGAAAAATGTAAGATTCTTTCGTCGCGTGCTTCGAGTGCTTGCTGTTGAAATAATCAAAAGTCCCTCGATAATCTCGTCTTCGTGGAAATTGTTGAACTTTTACGGGAGCAATTCAAAGAGAACGAGGTTGGGATATGCGAAACTTTCATTCGCCGATAGACCCATACTTTTTAGATTCGCCGTTCCTCCTTCCTCAACATTTCTCGATCTTCTCACTCCACCCCCCCCCCCCCCGCTCCTCCTCCGACAACCTGCTCGCATCTTTATAGAACGGCTTCGTGCGCCTGCCCTTTTACGAATCGGAAATTTTCGCAGCGGAGAAAAAAACGATGATTACTCGGATGAAGAAGTGCTGCGGATTGCAGTATCGATGGAGGAAGGGTGAGGTGGATGGTTTGGCTTAAACTCGTATGATATATATCTATACGCGTACGGAAAGAGCATCGATGACCGTAAAATTGGATGGTGGAAGTGCTCGTGTAATAATGGCAAAACTATCGAGCCGCTGCGCGTATCGAAGCCGAAAAGAGTTAGGAGGGTTTCGATTGGGGTGAATTCCAATTTTGAAAATGGATCTGCATTACGTTATTGAAACCGTGTTTTTGCGGCAACAGTCGAAGCAATACGGTTCGTCCGTTCTTGTTTGCCAGTACAAGTTGAAAGCTGCATCTAAAAAAAGAAACTTCACATTGAAAACAGAGCGTTACAGCGCACAGTTCGCTCACTTCGCAACCACACAACGTTATTGCTGATGGAGAGCTTGAATTGTTCGAAAACCGGGACACCCGAATCGGGGCAAGTAATTGCGAGTAAAAGTATTCTGTTACCCAAACAAATGTTATCTTTCGTTTACATTTTTTTAAAATATTGTTATCGTTTTCATCATGCAGGTCTGCATGATGAAAATGTTAAAAAAATTCATCATACAGATCTGGGGGAACAAAAAAAGTTAAATTTTACGAAAAATATTTTCCGCCTTTTTAATAGAGTAGAGATATGATTGTTTCGTGTGTTCCGATGGGATATCGTGTTGCTAATGATGAACGTCATGAAAAACAGAGTTGGTATGGGCCAATACTTCCAAGGGTACTCGGCAACATTTTGAACAGAAATTCGGACAACAGATAGACATAATAGACCTATCGAAACAAATTTCCACATTTTTTCGTGGTCTCGTGATGCCCTTCATAGCGCAAACGCAGTGGGAGTAGCACAGCCATGAGTGTAATACATAGGTTGAAGGTTGAAGGTTGATGAGATCGTAGAAAGGAGCAAACTCATAAAAGACGAAAAATAAGAAAAATAGTTATCGCAGAAATAATAATGGTACTCAGCGCCAATACCATACCAGGGTACCGATATATGATAAACTAAATTATCTGCCATGTCAATGGCATTCTAATTATCCGAAATACTCCGAAGCATTGCGGTCGTTGTTGGAAGTACAGATAGATTTCGGGGAAAATTAGTAGAGAACCTGATATACATACGCGTATATAGAGGAAAGCAGGTCGTGTGTGAATTGATAGGATCGAGATAGAGAGAGAGAGAGACTGAGAGAGGTACCTAACCAATACCTCGTGTAGGAATCCGGAGAAGCAAATTGCGCGCCTGTTGACGTCACGTCCGTTTCCGGTTCCGGTAAAAGGCCAATTGTTATTGCTTTTCAATGATACGTGCCGGGTCTCTTCCTATCCTCTCATAGGCGCTCTCTCCTTCCTGTACTCTATAGAACAGTGATGGGCTCCATTGGGCTCTCCATTCGTCCATCAACCAGTCGTTTGACCTGAAGGCATATCTACAATTCACTATCATTCCCTCCAATACGTCCTGATATCACTGTAGACATCACTTTCCTACTCCTCTTGGCTCACTCCCATCTCCCTCCCTCCTCCCCTTTTTATCGTATATTTAAATCTTCGCTCATTGACAGCTAAAAGCTTTGCTATGCTTCCCTCTTTTTACACGATACATGATGGAAGTTGGTCATTGAAGTTCTCGTTGCGTTATAACAACATGCATGTATACAACGAAACGAGAGTCGAAGGAAATCGAACTTTCGGCCTTGTTCCATAATAAACATCGTTAATACCACTAGTATGAGGTTACTCGACTGACTTGTACCAGGATTATTTAATCCATCAATAACGATATCCCTAAATGGGCCGATAAAAATCGTACTCTTTCTTGAGTAAATTCAAGCTCGTGACGTATATTGAGAGTCGCAAGGTTAACCGTCCGGTCAATGAGCAGGTACCCGCGAATCCATTTCAGCTTTGCAGATAGAATTTATTAACTTTTTCTTTAAAAAACTGTATAACCGTCTGGATCCCCGAAATTTCAGTAGTTTGAATCCCAATTTTTGTCAAATTTCTTTATAATCAATTATTTAATGATAGTTATTAACTATCAAACTTGATACCTCCTTCGTTCAATAACCAAGCACCCGGGTACCCACTGAAGTTATTATGCATGAATGTCGGGCTTATACACACTAAAGACACTACCTATTATGGTATTAAGGTAATTTGACTTTTAAATAAATAATAAACAATATCGAGCCTGGTTATCGAACGAAGGAGGTATCAAGTTTGATAGTTGATAACTATTATTAAATAATTGATTATTAACAAATTTGACAAAAATTGGATTTTAAACTACTTAAATTTCGGGGATCCAGACGTTTATACAGTTTGTTAAAGAAAAAGTTAATAAATTCTATCTGTAAAGCTGAAATGGATACCCGGGTAACTAGTCATTGAACAGACGGCTAAAGAGAAAAACACGTTTTTTCCCTATACTTGATTTTGAAACAAAAAAACTATACAATAGACTCCATCAGTGCTTTGATTTGCTCTTCAATTGTTGAAGAATTGCTGTTCGACGTGAGTATCTAGAAAGTTGTTGGCCGCGAGCCGAAAAATCTCCAGCACACAATTTCTTTGACTAACGGTGTCAAGTGCTGTCTAAGAAACTTTACTTCGTTTTGTCGTCACGAAACAGGAGGTACAAAATATACAGCAAGTGTTTTTAGCCGTGATTCATTCTGATTATTTGTTTACACATAAAGTAAAATATTAAACTTCAATAACAATTAACACGTTGAGCCCAGCGCCGAATTTGCTGTTCTTTCCATTAAGCCGGCAGCCGGCGAGCGATACAATGTTGTAGGGTATAGCCGAGAGATAAGAAATTCTTCTTTGGCGCGCTATTTTTGACATCTTTTAGGTGTATGTGTGATTCTGTTCACTATATTTTTGTATGATGTATAGTAGAGCCTAAGTTACGTATTGTAATATGTGTAATGATAAGCTGCATTTTTGTTTAGAATGTTTCAATAAATTTCATTAAAACTACATTTGCTCACATTTCATTGAGACTATATTTAGTTTTTAACTTTAATACTGTCGGTCCCACGGACGGACGCCAGCCAAACCAAAATTCTAGTACCGGTCCCCATGGTCCGGCGCCGGGCGTGACGTGTTAACTGAAAGTTAAAAGTTAACCGTTTGCCAAATTTATAAAATTTAGTTCATGAGGTGTTCGTAAAAAATTGCATCAACATTCCATCACTAAAAACCACGTTACTTCCCGATCGCCCTAAGAATATTAATAAATATCACATTAATATTAATTAATTAATATTTATAAGTAATAGTATTGATAATTATCACATTAATATTAACATTAATATGAATGTAATAAAAAATGTAATATGATATAACAATATAAAAAAACATAAATATATATCGTCAGTAAAATTGTACGAAAATAATGGCCGTACCCACATTTACCGTCATCACTATCATGCAAGAAAAATTGTGGCACATTACTCTTTCTTATCAGCTTAACGAACTATGTTGATTTATAAAGTTTCTCTTAGGACAGAACCTTGAAGCGAAAAATCATAAAAGGACTATAAATCTTCAGTGGACTCCCCTAGTTTGAAAACAGCCCTGACGTTACTCGAAGCCACTTGATGGATCAGTCTAAAATTACGACGCAGGAGACAGATTGAACCCTCCGGCGCAAAGTCCATCATAAGCCTTGCAATAACGCGAAAAATTGATTTTTTCACCATTTTTCGCTCGAGTGATCGGCATCGATGGAATTTCATTTAGACGTTTCCCCTTGAAAAGCCTGATCTCTCCACGAGGGCTCGAACCGATCGTACAGATGCTTTCACATCGTAAAAAAAATGACGATGAACGATTTTCGACCCAAGGACGAACGTAGTTAGCCTCGACGAATGGTAGACGAGTATCACAGGAACGCTAAGGACGAAAGGCAATTTCGTCAAAGGATGAGACGACGGTGTAAATTTTACGAGGTAGCAGGATCGCTCAGGCTGACGTGTACCAACCGTCGCGACGTCGGCATCGTATCAAAGTTTCTATCGCGGAGAAATTTTACAAGCAGAAGGCAAAGAGCAGGAGGGTCGAAAATTTGAAGGGCAGAAGTGGAGAAAGACAGATAGAAGTATTTATTCCGTTCATCAGGACAAAGATCGTCTCAGACCAACGCTTGATAAAAGAAAGCCGAAAGTGGGGAAAAAAGTGAGTCAGAGGTACAACATCAACAGCCTCAGAAAGGAATTCTTAAGGAGACAGAGTGCGAGGATGTACGATCGATGAACCAGGCTATATGAAGTCATACGTGTTATTTATGATTTTTGTATACGCGATCTTATTACACACCATTTTTTCGGTCATCGTGAGTGATGATGATGAAATTTCACGTTACTTAAAATCTGGCGACGAATAAGAACGATCGATACTCCGATATTGTCTGAAACACTCCAACGTTCCATTGTGTTTGTTTGGGTTTAACCTTCATTGTATTTTTAAATATATAAACGTTGGTTATATTGAATAACCAACATTTCTCTATCCTCGGAATATTGCTATTCAGTTATCCGAACTTTCGATTATCCGAAAGACCAACATCCAATTGGTTCGAATAATCAACGGTGCACTGTATCGGCGCTCTCAATGTTGTCCCCTCTTCAAGTAACCCACTTCATTCAGTTTAATGAACGTCTCTGAAATTCCGTGTGAGAGAAAGATCAATAGAGCGGTGCTTGTTCTTTAATTTTCATTTTGTCCATTTACCGAAAACAATAATTTTGTTTCAATATTTTCAAGAATTTTTGTATTTGTTTCCCTAAATTGAAATTGCAAAAACAACCCTTAATTTTCGTTTTTTCCATATATCTAAAATAATGATTTTGTTTCACAAGAATTTTTGTAATTGTATCACTAAATTGAAATTGCAAAATCAACCCTTATATATGACACGAACGTAGACGTAAGTGCCATTTCATTTTTAAATCTGATGATCTATTGGCGTATTAATACTAGATGCACCTAATATTATTATGGGAGACACGATAATGGTCAAAGATCTGCTGATTCCCGGTAGCCATCTCATTTAGTAATGATCAACACAACAGAATTTATTTTTGAATGGGCCAGCATTGACTTTTCAATGTACCAATATTAACTGCCGAACAATATGAACCTGAATGGCGAGCGATGCACTGCCAATATTGTGCCAGTATTGGTCAACAGATGGCCGATTATTGTCAAGCCGTTTAATAGTCGAGTAATGTCATTTTTTATATACCTGACGTCCCTTCACGAGCAACATACTTTACTCTAAGAACCAGTAAATAAGAGTTTCAGCTCATTTTTCCGATGACAAAAAAATACGTATCCGATGATTTTTAACCTTTCGAATGCACCCTTCCGCCGCCAACCTATACGTGCATACTGAGTGAATCTGACCCTTGACGTTTTTCAAATTATTTAATTTCGGTAAATATGCATTTTTTATTTTTTTTTTGTAGAGCCTTTTTTTGTAGCACCTGATCCATATTTCATGGTCCTAAATTTTTATTTGCCAAGGACGAAAACGAAATGCTCAAACATTCGCTCAAAGTGTGACATGCGTTGAAAAATACGTACTTACATGAGAAAAGTTATGGGTCAGAACGACCCAGCATGCACTCGAAGGTTTAATGATTCATCAAAACCTAACTTCTGACAAAATCGAAGTGTTGTACGCCGAAAGGTTGTTGCCTGCAAGCCCGTTATAAACGGTCACCCATCCAAGTATTGATCCAAGTAAATAACACTCGACACGAGAGACGGCCTCAAACACTCGCAAATCAACAACGCCCCCTCTTCCATCAGCGGATCCGAATACACGTACATCTCGTTGCACGTATACGCGACGCATTTGCAAACGCGTTTGGGCCACTTGCCAGTTGACCATAGTATTTCAACTGCAACACTAGGCGGCGACACGTGACATTCGGTCTTTCGATAGAAAAAAGCCGCCCGCTAAAGGGTGAGAGAAAGAGTGAGATGGGGAAAAAGGGGAGGGACGTATAGGTTGTATAAAATGCAACAGCGATGGGGAACGTCAGAGTGAGCAAATGCTGCTCGCGTTGAATTCGAAATATCGTTCGTCCATCCGTCAATTTCGACACGAACCAGCGGTCAGCCTACCGTTTCGCATTTTACGCCGTCACGTTTGTATTCGGGGATTTAAAGAGCGAAAGAACGAGGGATAGGGAGAGGGAGAGAGGAATACACAGTGAGGATGCAGTTTATCGGAAAATAATAGGCCCCATCGTTCGATTGCAATGATGCGCGATGCGGAACGTCCCATGACGGGCACACATGCCAAAACAATAAAACATCAACACGAAGGGCAGTGGAAAAGGAAAAAAAAAGAATACGCGGTTTCGAATAAAAAATATGCTGGCCCGGGTATATCGACTGATTATTTCGTTGCTGTTACTTATCGACGCGCCATTACCTACCCATTGAAAAAAGTACTTCGAACGATTCGATTTGTACAATTGATGATTTTTCCACTACCTATCAATATTTTTAAATGTTTGAAACTCCTCGAAGCGACAATTTTTCAATAGCTCGCCATGAACCCATCGAGCATAAATCATTGACTGGATTTTCTATCGAAACGGTGTGATGTTTAATTTAACGATATTATCGATCAGGTATCGTTCGTGTTTGTTCGTAAAATTTATTATCTACGAAATGCGATTGAAAGTACGTACGACAATTTTTGTTTTCAATGCTTGAAATATATAGAAAGATCGATACGTTCGTTCACCCTCGAGTTCAGGAATAATTAATGAAGAAAGATTTGAATTTGCGCCAGCTAGAATAAATTGGGGATATAACGTCGTTAAATTTAGCTTGCCGATAACGCAATAATAAAGCCTGAAAGTGTATGTAATGCGAAATTAATCGGGGCGAAGAATACGCCACGTCAAACTGTCAATTATATTGTCAACCCTCGGTGAATATATGACGGCGTGGATAAAACAGAGGGAGCGAGAGTAAGCCGAGAAATTTATTCTCTCTAGCGAATCCCATTTGTTCCTCTATAATTGTCAGTCGTCGAGCGAAAAACAATGATAAATTCTGACTAAGAGAGACCGAGAGCTCCTTGCTCATTCCCCCAATATCACTTCTTCATAGGCTCATTGTCGTATACAACCCAGACGCTGGGGAGGAGAGAGAGGAAAAGAGGATTAATAGACACATCGAGAGAATATGTCGTGTGACGTTTCGTTCCTCTCTCTCTCTCTCTCTCTATCTCGACTCTCACGAACGCGAAAAAACAAATATGTGACGTTTTGGTTCATAGAGCCTCGAGGGATTTAGTCTCGCGTTTCGATTATTTTCATGATAATCCGATAAAGCTTGTGGGTTATCGACCTACGCATTGACGATTCGTCGCTTCATCTCGAAGTTTCCCGAGGGAGAGAAATCCCGGGGCTCATTTTACATTCACCCAAAACTGCATCTTAGCATAGGCGACAACTCGAAAATTAGAGAATTTTTTCGAAAGCACCGGAGAAACGTTAATCGTTTATCGAGGTTCGTTACTCGTCGAGACGATTTTACTTATGCAATCTCCAGACTTGCATTTTAACTCCGCATTGTTAAGGAATTTATTTGAGCTAACCTAAAAATCGACGTCTCTGTTCCAATTAACCTAGTTTCAAACGGAAGTCCGTTTTATGTCATTTAAATGAAGCGAAATATTACGTTGTTAAATTAATTGGTATATTAAGGAAATGGTATTAAATTGAAATGAAATTTTTAATCGTACCGTGGATCAAGAATTCGAAATGTGTTTTGTCTGAAAATAATTTATTTAACACGTCGATCCAATCCTAATTATAAAAATTGAAAAAAACAACATTCGCATAATTCATTTCCGGCTAGACACTTTCTTATAATTTCACCTTCGGACTTAATATACATACGAGATGAGAAAGTCAACGAAAATGTTAACACGATTTCCAACGAGCGAAGTGACTGCTAGAACGTCGTCTATTCACGAAAGGACGACCCAATTTGTCTCTGGACGATCCCCCAGCATAACTACTCTCTATCCTCATCCTCGTGATATCACTCTTATCATTATCGCTCGCAATCTCCCCCGACCCCACTTTTCTCCAAGCTCCATCATCTAACCTAATCCTGGTGTTCTGACCCCGCCAAAAAAAAACAAAAGTATTTTCCTTCGTTGACATTGTTAAAAATAACGGGACTAAATATTATAAACATATCCGTTAATTTCTGTGCATCGACGACGAAGTATTCCTATTCGTGCAATATCGAATTTAATTAATTAACCCAAATGAATCAATTAATGCTATCCGAAAGAATTAATAATTAGGGAAACTGTTTTTGAACAGCGCAAAATCGACGAATTTACAGCAAGTGAAAATGAAGATAAAATCAAGCTTTACATAATAGAAAAAACAATATTGTAAAAATAAATAGCTTCGGAAATTAGCGAGTCTTTAGTTATTAGATTTACGATGGAGGTTGAAAGGCACTCCGAAAGTTGTTGAAAACGGATATCGTCCCATTTCATGTGACATATCCCACAGAATCTGTAGTTTACGGTCAGGAAGATATCTGTTAAGGGACAACGTTTGGCCGATAGAATCACGGTTGAACTAATTCCATTAATCTGACTCCCGTACGTAACGAACACGAAGAACACGACATAGTAATTTCAGAAGTCGTATGCGTATGTAATGTATATAAATAGTCTAAGTCATGTCATGATGATTGTGCGATCTCTCGCTCTCGCTTTCCTCTTACCCTTTCGTATCTCACTGAACGAATATCTTTCTCTCGGTTGCCCAGTTCTCTCATTGCCTTTTCTCAGACACAATGAATAATCAATTTATTCCATTCTCTCCCCCCCTCCCCCTCGATTTCCCCTACGTGTTTGTGCTTCCATAGATCCGGGATTCATGGAAATATGTTTCCCAACTGGCGCATGCCCGGGCGAAACCTGAATATTTTTGATAAAAACTGACCTATAAAAAAAGAAATCGTTATACAGAACAAATTTTTGAACACGCTGAGCTGACAGTACAGTGATAAAAGAATTATGTAATTTGCTCTTTCTTTCCAATTTATTTGATAAAACAGCACAATAGTGACACCATTATTCAAAATGGAGATTTAACGAAGAGAACAAACGGAATTAAATGGGATCATCTTTTTCCCTATAATTCTGAAAATTCGGTTTCGCACTTCCGCGAAATTTCCATATCACATTTTTCAATATTCTCGAATTTGACAATTTGTGCTAAATCATAAAATCCCCACTCACCCGACCCCAGAGGCTTGTAAATAACAAAAAGGAAAATATTGTGTTTCGCTTCCCCAAAGAATTTATCACGGTCCGTAAAAACGTGTGTTTTGTCACGAACGGCTCTGAATCACCGGTGAATTATATTTTGTCGTTCTGACGCGGGATTCGACACTGCGTGTACTTCATTCCTGTTTATATTCCCGCAGCGATCCGCGGAATCCATTAAACAGCGCAATCTTGGGGAAATAAAACTAACGAGAGGAATCGGGAATGAGGCGGAATTGCCGAGGGTGGTTATTGGCCCATTAGCGGTTCAATTATTGTTATTGTTAGTGCACTCTCGTAACGCGAGCGGGCCTGAGAGAGAGCAAGAGAGAGAGATAGAGAGAGAGAGACCCAGAGGAGAATGGGCCAGTTGGAGTCAGACGGGTGTAGCTCGGTGCTAAATTCGTTGCTGGGTCAACGACGAATGAAATCTGCATCCTATCTGTCTCTCTTTTTCCCTCCCCCCTTCCCCTTCATTCCGTACAAACTCTCATTCGCGAGCGGCAATCCAGGGAAATGAAATGAATTATTCATCAGTTCTGAAGCGTTAAACTCGAGGGGGAGGGGCCGTGGAGAGAGAGAGAGAGGGAGGGAGAGAGCGAGGTAGGAGATGAGGGTGGAAGAGTACAGCAACGGTGTGTGGCAACACTTTCAACGAGACGACGTGCCTCACTAACACTGGTTTATTTTAGGGAAATGCGTATACTTTTTTTTCTCCTTCCGTCCTTAGTCCCTTCAGCTCATCAGGATTGCAGACGTGTATACAAACTCGGTACAAATTGCAAGGGGGAGAGAGCGGAATGCATCAAGAACAAAAAAGAAACACATGAATCATTCGGGCTTTTCCGGATGTACGCCGGCCCGGAAATGGTGGAAGGATAGAGTGAAAGTTGCGAAGAAACAAAGGTTGATTTAAGGTAAGATGTATCAAGATGGCCGGAGAAAAATCCATTCGCTTAGCTCGGAACTCAACCTTAAATTGGACCGAGCTTTGTACTTTTAGACTTTTTAAATTCTCAAATTGGGATACGTGCCCGAGGACGTACCTCTCACCATCCTCTTCCTCTTAATGAACGTAATACCGTCACCGTATACTGACTTCGTTTTCTTTCCCCACTTAGTAATCGTTACCCAGTTGCTACTTTTGGTTTTGTTCGTCGCTTGAAGCCGGAAGCCACGAATGCTCTATCCAGACGTCATCGTGTAATTGGAACATATTTTTTCTACGAATATACATGTTAATTGAAACATCCTGATTTCAAGGGCTAAGTTTTTTAAAATATTTTTATCGTCACTTTAGTTAATTCGTTAGAATGAGTTAGTGCATTCGCGAATGCACTAACTCATTTTCTGTTGGGTCAATCGATGAATATTTATTCAATTAGTTAAATTACTTTCATCGTAGATTAAACTTCGACACAAGATTTGTATATATTATTGTCGGAACGCTGTTTTAAGTCACCAAAGATTTCAGCTTAATTGGGTACTTATAAAATTAAAAAGTTCAGAATACAAAGTGCCGTTTTTATCGTATCGCTAATTGACTGGGTTTCCTCCGTTAACGAACGAAACAAGCACATAGTACTTTGTAAACAGTTACTTTGCCATGTATGAATTCGAATTGTTAATAAATTGCGTTTTTCTTTGTTACCAGTTTTATTCATAACACGTTGCTTGATTTTTTCCTTCATATTGTACACGTTAATCTCCTTTTATGTGTGTGTAATATATATATATATGTAAGCACATTTTTCTTTCGCTACGAGCAAGAATTCGTTCGACGAAATGAAGGAAGGCGAGAAAAATATATTGCAAGATAGGCCTCCGAGAGTCGTCCATCATATATAATTGTCCCTGCCCAATTCGTAATAACTGATGATAACGCCCTAGATTTAGCCCCTCAGTTTTCTCATTTCTTATTCCAACCTCTCTTATTCTACCTTTTTCTCATCTTCGCTCCATCTCACTTTTCATCTGGAATGTTTGTTACCCCTGCTTGTGATTCCGGGCGCACGTGCCCCACTGACGAGCGCTAATCGGCTGCTCTATAACCCAACGTATGTACAAATATACGTTTTGACTTATAGATGTGAATTCACGTATGGTGAAGAATCACGATGCCTTCTTATACATTTTTCATCGCCCTCGTGTCATTTTTTTGTCTCGTCCTGTTCGAAAGCAACAACACTTTTTATCGCGCATCCATACGCATGGTGCACCTGAAAAATATACTTCCATTCAAAACATATTTCTGCCTGTTGATTTTGACATGTATGTATATATGTATATGGATTCTATGAATGTCATCGTGGATGGATATGCACGAAACGAATATGAATGAAGATATGCAGTGTTCTCCTTTTTTTTAACAAAATCCACGAAGCTTTCATCAAGCTAGAATACAATAATTCATTTCTATAACCCAAACAACGGACCGAGTGAAAAAAATTAATCCCGCAGAAAGGAAAAACAAAAGCACCATGCGGATTTAAAAAAAGATATATTTTTCTCTTCCTTTGTTTCTTTTTCAGCGCCAGGGGTGGTGATCGCATATTTTTACGAGAAAAACAATACGCGAATATAGCTGTTTCCTCTCGCTGTTTTCACTCCAATTTATTTATTTATTCGCACAAACACAATTATTTATTTTTCTCCCGTGTATTCTCTCGTCGACCCCGTCTTTGTCAATGCCCGTTTGCCTCAGTGGATCTTTATTGCATTCAGAATAAATATATATATATATATATATATATATATA
>JAPYZI010000910.1:0-41561 GCA_030523105.1 Ophioninae sp. A BG-2022a
TGCGATTTTTCGAGTGGACTTTACGGGAAAACTATGCAAGATATCGATATGAATCCAACGCCATTATTTAAGTTAGGCAAAAACCTTTTCCAAACCCCCTATTGAATCTCCATAGCATACGAGAAGGTGATCCTACGACCTATCGAAATATCGTGATTTTTGAGATTCCGGAAAAGTGGCCGGGAGCGGTCGAAAATTTTTTTTTTCCGTTTTTAAACTCTTAAAAGGCTTTATTTGATCGGAAATTTTCCGCTGATTACGAATATCATAGAATTTTTGTCGAAAGCGTGGAACGAAGCAAAGAAAAACATGTTTTAAGGTGTTTTTTACGATTTTGTCATAGAAATTTTGGGTTTTTCGGGAATTGAATGGTAGATTCGTATTCAGGGGATCAAATTACATTGTAAAGAACCTATAAAAAAAACATTAAAAATCAAAAATTTTTTTCGATTTTTGGGCAAAATACATTTTTTCACTAAATCAACGATAACTTTTTTTCCTTTGGGATTTGGTACTCGATTTTGTGCTCGATCTCTTCGGTATGATTTTCCCTTCAAAATGCTTTTTTAATCATGAAAATCCGATGATTTTTCGATTTTTGGCAGAATTTTAAAGTTGGACCATCGATTTTTGCAAATTTTTCCATACATACCCCTTTGCCTCTTTTTTTGCGAATTTTTCGAGTGGGCTTCCCGGAAAAACTATAAGAGATATCGATACGAATCCAACGCCATTATTTAAGTTAGGCAAAAACCTTTTCCAAACCCACCAATTGAATCTCCATTGCCTCCAAGAAGCTTACCCTACGACCTTTTGAAATATCCCGATTTTTGAGATTTTGAGAAAGTGGCCGGGGGAGGTCGCAAATTTTTTTTTTTTCGTTTTTAACTCTTAAATGGGTCTATTTAATCGGAAATTTTCTGCTGATTACGAATATGCCCGAGTTTTTGTCGAAAGTGCAAAATTAGAGTGGAAAAATGCAAAAAAACTTTTCTAGAATATTTTTTAGACATTTTTCCCTGCTGCAGCTTACGGTAGCTATCTTTTCTTGATGGCCGATAAGATTTTGAGCTCTGGTGGTATATTTTTGTCACATTTATGTGACAAATTTTGAAAACCAATTCGGCAATTCTCGTATGTTTCACCAGCTATAGAGCCAAACTCGCTGTGCCTGACATATCCACGTTTAGCGTGATTTCGTCCTCGTCTTTCTCCTCTTGGGGACAGTGGTTTTCTACCTCCTTGTTGAACAGTCCTCGTAAACTCTGTCATCATCGGGGTATCGGGTTGCGCAACCATCGAAGAAATTTTGAGCCTGACTGTAGGCCACATTCTTGCACAGCGGGAAAATAAAACCGTTCCGACGAAAACAACATTATTACGAAGCTCTGCCAGCCATCGACTTGCGCTTCCTTAACGCGTTACCATCCTCTTTCCTCGCACGCACTCGTACACCTGTCCGCACAGGTATCCATGCATTCACAAACCGAACGCTGCTGAAATTATAGCAGCATCGTCAAACCAAATCTCAAATTCTTCATGTATACCTAACCGTATATAATATTAACGTTGCTATTGGAACCTGTCACACGACGATATGACATCCCGTCGTGGAACATCAAATTATTTCCAAGGCAATGTTTTCAACAAAAATATATTCATTATTAAATTAGCAAAGTTTTCTCCTTGTAGAAACAATCGAAAACACAAGTTTATTTCTAAGATAAAATTAGTTTGTAAGTGCGGAAAAACTGATCGATTAGAGGATTGAATAAAATTCGTAAAAATGTAGAATGTGAATTCAGGCATGATCTTATTTGTACGGAAAAAATGGATACTTGTTAAATTTTAGAAGAAACCGGTTGTTTATTTATTTATTTATTAATCATCGTTTTCTATTTCGTTCGAAATTTTATGACTTCATTATGATTATGATAATTCGTTCAATCGTTGGAGGAAAGCGTTGACTGATTGTTTTCAATGATTCGCATTTAATTTGACTATTTGATGGTAAATAGTAATAGACATGAATAAATATAATTTTCAACGGATTTCCTTTGTGATCTCGAATTATCCGAATAACTAAAAAAAAATCCATATCCCTAATTGCGAATAAAGAATTGAGATATGGGTTTCAAGACCGCAAGTCGCCGGTTTCACTTTGATTTCTATCGGGAATTAAGAGAGCTTGAAATGATAAATGCATCAACGGGAATAAGCTTATATATGAATTGATCTAGAAAAAGGCTATAGAATACGGGAATGAAGACGGTTCGAAGGTCTCGAGGCTACAATGGAGTTGGCAAGCTCCGTGGTCATAGAATCATAGCTGTCTATTCAATGAGCTCGAAAATGGCCGTCTCGTAACGGATATGTGGATGGTTTTCGTGTTAAGATGTAGTTTATGACGGTTCTGCGGGACCTATGCTTGTACCGACACGATATCATCCTTTTGAAATACAATTCCACGTCATTTATATATATATATGCAGATGCGCATATATGTATATATTGTTTCCGTATCTGAAGACTAGTCTCGGCTATATTCGCATTGGCTGGTCAACTTTCATTCATTAACAAACATCCCATTCATTTATTCACTTATGTTAATTCGCTTCGTTTCTCCGGATGGATTTAGCGTCGTTTCAAGGCAGCGTCTCGCGCAAACTTGAAAACCACAATCGTTCGCACGAATCTCGAATCCGGTTCCTGCAAAGCGCGCGTTTACTTGATTCCCAGATTGCCATATGTTTCGATTCGCAGTCAAGCCATTCGCGGCCACCGATGTATCTTCTTTCTAAACTACGAACCTGGGCAAAAACGAATGGAAAAAAGGCAAGAAGTGGAAAGAATTCACTCACCTCGCTCGATTAAATATGGCGCGAGGCGGCTGAGACGGCGCAATTTCTCGCGCCTACGGTCATTGGGCGAGACCCCGATAAAACAAACTTCAAGAAACCTCCAACGGCCATTCGTCATGTCCCGCATCAAGACTACACACGCGAACCGGAGACATCTCTTTCTCACACTTCTCGATGTCCCAGATGTTCATATTTTTAAACGTTTGCCATCATTGGTTCCACGCTTACGAAAAAATAAAACCTGCACCATTAGCAACGTGCGCATATGGCGGCGGGAATATGTATGCCCTGTATCGTACTACAGTCGTAACAGGAGGAACGACGGTCTTGGAAAAATGCGAGCAAAGAGTTAATGAGCAATGAAGCTTCCAGGCAGGACGCACCGGACAAACTGTTGCTCCAGAGTGGCGAAATCGTGAATTCAAAAGTTTGGATAACGTCCTAAATGTTTAGCGTGGAAATTAATATGTGTTTATAACTACTGAATTATTAACCGACATTTTTTTAAGTAATTCACGTATCGTAGCGGTTTTATAATATCGATCCAGTAATACCTTGACAACGAGAAAGCCACAACCTACGAATCTATGGATAAAAAGCACTTCTCCGCCCGGAAGTTGGAAAACATTTGCAAAAAATAGTCGGAACTAACGCTGGAAATTGTTTGTTGTTTATTCTGATGTTATTTTCAGAAACAGGAGATAACACCACGCTAAGATAGGAGAGTGGACTCCTCACACACACACACGACCGATGATCAGCGCGTGAGGAAGCGAGCGAAGGTGTGGAGGTAAAAGGGTCGCACGAGAGGTCACTACCGAAGAATTGGTAGTAGAAAGCTCGAGGAAAAGGAGTTGGGCAGAGCGTCGGTGTTTCATGAAGAAGAGTAAGCAGGAAGGGAAGGTTGGACGAATGTACTCGGCGATACTTACGAGAAGGAGAGGGAGGTAAAGGGTACGAAGGGAAACACCGGTACGAAACGAACAACGAAGATAGCGAGGACTGTACCACGTTGGAGAACCACGTCGGAAGGAGGACGCGAAGACGAAGGCATAGAGAGAGAGAGAGAGAGAGAGAGAGAGAGAGAGAGAGAGAGAGAGAGAGAGGGTGGGCGAGAGAGGTTGCCCTCCATGAATCACGACACGGAGGCTGATTTAGAGGCCCAGAAGTCGTTCCTATAGAGGTAGTCGTGTGGCCCTTCTTCGCGCCGATCTCCCTTGATCCTCCCCTGTTCTAGCTCGCGTTCTCCCATGGGCGCGGGAGTCCAGCGATTCCGTCCGTCGTGTCACGGTCTTTGTGTACTCAGGGCAAGTCATACGCTCGATCAAACAATTGTCATACCGCTGATCTCCAACAAATTTTTTGGCACCGACTCATACTTATACCTATTCTTTTCGGAAATAAACGAAGTCAAAGCTGTACCATGAGACATAGATACAAAGGCGGGAGATATAACTGAAATTGTACGAATCAATGTCGCAAGCTTGAATACTTGGTAGCCTAAAAGATTATATCATATTGTCAACAGCGTTTCTACCGTGAAACCATCGGTGCCGATGGATCGGCTGATTTTTAGGCGTCCGAAGCTTGCGCAAGACGAGCAGGCGTGCCAGAGAGCCCCACGCGTTTCGAAATTGTTCAAATTAAGACGGCGCAATATCAAGATTGCGCATGACGATGAGGGGCGAAGGAGAGAGGATGTACCGCCGCATGAGTCCTCTCTACCGGTTCATTCGCCGCACGGACTGAATAAATTAAATGCAGTACCTGCCCATCGTGGTTCGGACCTGATAAAACCCTTCTATATACACATATTGCATATGCACGCATGGTACATAATGTATAAAGTCCAACTATATATATATATATGTGTGTGTGTGTGTGTGCATATATAGATTCCATACCCTTCGCATCCTCACGCTACCACTCTCGCTTTCGCACACATTACTGCAATACTGATATACACCCAACACCAAATGACACCCGAATACACTCGTTGTCATCACGCATGCATGCAAAAACGCATACGCTTTCTGGAGCAAGGGGGGTCTATTCGAGCGCCTATGTAGGTATACGGACGACCACGTTCGCGAGTGGAAAGAGCGAGGGAGCGCGAGGGAGAGAGAAAGAATTCGGGACGTTGCCCATGTATTTTACATTCTCAATTTGGTACGAACAGATTTATTGGAGCTCACGAGTCTCGTCCCTCTCTATCCCCTATCGTAGGGTTGCGTTTGCAGCCATGTTGGATTACGTATACAGGTTGGTGGCCCTTGCACACATATGTATATTTGAAGCGCGCGAACGTTACGGATTGAAGGCAAAAGCGAGATCCGTTTGTATTTGGGCAAAGGAGAGAGAGGGAGAGAGAGGAGGCAGCAATGAGGGAGTTGAACAGAATTGACACGCACGTGGGGGTTTGTGCCACTGGGTCCGCGAGCGGGTCAAAAAAAAAAGAAGCGGACGGGGGTGAGAATTTGAGGGAGGTGATTTGGATCACCCTGCAATGGCAACCCTCCGGCAACATGGTCCACACGGGATGCTGGATGAGCCGCGCGCGATCGCTCGTGTGCCGCTAACGGTAGAAGGAGGAGGAGGTGGAGGAAGAGGATGCGACTCAGGCGGGTTACAGCGACCGGCGGTGTGGGGGGAAGTGGATGGAGAATTTGCAGATCCCGAGAAAGCGTGGGAGATGATCGTGTACGAGAGAGAGAGAGAGAGAGAGAGAGAGAGAGAGAGAGATAGAGAGGCGGAGAGCGAGAGCGACGGCAATGTTGAATCGCGGGAGCGGGGGAGTGAAAAGCGCGAGGGAGTGAGCGAGCGAGTGCGAGAGTGGCTCGTCGCTTCTCCATTTCAAGCCTAAGCGCAGCCATTCATCAGGATTTCGGCGCGCAGACGTGCTTTATTACTGCTAGCTCGAAATTGCTATCCTACGACTCCATTCCGGGGTGAACGCGCGCGCGAGAGCTTGCACCACACCACGGCTCGCCCCCTCTCGTACTACGCGAAGAGAGGGGTACAGGCCAGGGTGCATGGTAGAGAGCTGGTAATGCATTCGAACCTTATATAAGGTTCGGTTTCACCGTCTCTCCGTCTCTCTCTCGCTCGCTCTCCCTCTTTCGGTACGTCTCTCTCGTCCGCTCTCTCTCTCTCTCTCTCTCTCCTTCTCGCTTGATCCGACGCGTTAACCGGGCTCCAGCCAAATTCCGCTCACCTTCCAAATCCTGGCTAACGTATCACCTCGTGAATGCATTCTGCTGGACTCGGGAGTTGGCAGGGCCACCACTGCACTTGGTTTATAACCGTGTCTAAAGCTGATGCCTCGATGATCTTTATCTTACTGGCCCACAAAATCACTGAATTATTGCGTCTATTGTCTCGTGGTGACGATAGCCTGCCGTTGCGCGAATCCTTACCGACACACCGTTTATGGAACGCTGATATTAGCGGGCACTCGGTACGGCGTCAGCGAAAAGATCCATACCATTTTCTGGACTTCGTACGCAAGGCCTTTCGATGTACAATAAAATTTTGTTCTATTTGGCTTTTCGCGCAACTCTGAAGGGCGTAGATAATTATTACGTGATGACAGATGTATAGGAAATATGATTCAAGGAACGAGAGACGAAAATCGATAAAATTCTAGTACGTTTAATCATAATGTTTTTTTTTTTAATGCACAATTTCGTAAGTATGCATGCAGAACTGCAATTCGGAATCGTTATAATTCTTCAATGCGTTTGTTCGGGTGGGTCCCAAATTTAACCATCATCGTTCTATGCTAATGTGTACTAATAACGAAAATGCACAGGAATGAAACGAATCCATAATTAATTTTATTCATTTTGTATATACGAAAGAATATTAAACCAAAGGAAGTACATATTTCTCCGTGAAAGAAATTATTACGATTCCGAATGGAATTTTTCGCGATTCGCAATGTTCCTCGAGGAATAAACAAGACGTACGATCTCACGTACACATACGAATAAGAAACGGTTGCATTATATTTTCCTTTCGGAGAAAAATACACGCATGCGAGAACAAAACGTTGCCGATTCACGTAATTCTCGGACTTTTCCTAGAGCACTTTCCGGTATGAAAGACGCAGCGAAGCGTCCATTCTTGATGCCCGCGAGCCGGACGCTAATGTGACAGCTACCACATTCCCCGGACTTCATAACCCCTCGCTTGCTCTCCCTATACTGCAATAATAATAATTTTACCGGAAACGTACACGCGCGTGTGTGTGCGCGCGCGCGCGTGCTCGGAACCCGCCGCTGTGGAATCGCTGGATGTGTTCTCGAGCAGCATCGAACGCAAAAGACCGACGAGACGACACACTCTTCGTGTCTCTTACTCGTGTAGGAAAAGACGTAGGAAAAAGCATTGGACGATACGTCCGCGCTGAGTCACGCAGCTTCCATGAGAAATTCTTGTCGCGGTATTTCCTCATTTTTGGCGCGTGACGAGCTCAAGAAAGCAGAGCGACGAAAGAAATATTTGATACTTCCGGTATGGTAGATATATATATGGGGCGTATGCTATGTCCAGCCAATTATCCCTACTAAGGTTCATTATCTATAAACCTTATGTCCACTGTGTCTTTGTATCTTTGGGGTAACCCAATGACCCTGGAAATTAGAGTTACTCCAAAAATTAATTTCCATGGAATAAGTAAGATCGTTGAAAACCTCGTTAGAGGATTTACTTGTATCTACATTACTAAAGTTTGGTACCGGATTTAATAAAAATATATTGATAATTGTAAACGTTATCGATAGGCTAGTAAAGGACCGTTGGAAAATCATTTTTTCGACAACGAGGTGATTATAGTTAACGACTGTTGGGAAAAACATAAAAACGAAATTCCTAGAACGTACTCGATAAGTCAATATCTCGCGTCGAGAGCAATACAGAAAATCGAAAATTCGGCTATCAGCAAGGTGGACCGTGATACGCTCCGTTAAGGAAACACGCCTCTTCCATCCTCGGTTGATTTTGACGGTGTGCACGGGCCAGGCAACGGAGCGCAACGGCAAAAACTGGGTGAAGAATAAGATAGCAGACACATATTTTATACCGGCTCTCTTCAACACCGCCCGCTGTACTCATAGATATATATATACCTATATCAATAGCCATACGCGTACGAGCACACCTATGCCGTGTATTCGTGTAGACGCGCGTGCATACAGGATACACGTACAATCTTCGCGCGGTCTGAATTATCGTCTCGCGAACCGCTTGGCCAAAACGTGTACATACGTCTTGTTGCGGCGCGGCAGAATACGCGCGCGTATGTTCGGTATACATAGGAAAGAGCGAAAGAGAGAAAAAGAGCGAGAGAGACGGCTGTTCGGTGTGTCTCTCGACAAGGGTGTAAGACGCGCGTGGGCACCCCATCGTGAATCGCAAAAGGGACCATGGGCTCCTTTAATACTCTTCTCCTTACCGAGTGGTTCCCTTTTTGCTCGACTATACTCGCACTCTTCGGTTCCCTCTCTCTCTCTCTCTCTCTCTCTCCCTCTGGCTCTCTTTCTCCACAGGTCGAAAGACCTTCCGCCTATGCAATATCTTTTCTTGCATTGGTATATAACGCAGCGCGGTGCTCATGTGAGAAATCACCGATTTCCAACTTGTATCTCGCGTATTACCGAGATAGATATAGCGCGTGTATTAAATAAAATATATGTATACGGTAAAGTGCTCGATAGGCCGGTGGACTTAACAGAGACCGCGATTTGATTTACCGCGTCATTGTCATTCGTTCCCTCCTCCGTCCGTATCGTTCTCGTTCGTTCGTTTCGCTATCCAGCTCTTCCTTTACTCATAGACGGGTAATAGACGCTGCGTGTATACTCGCGTGACGTACGTATCGAGTAACCCAAAATGGGACACGAAAGGCTACCGTTCGGGCTTCTGGAATTGCATTCCCACGTTTCGACGCGTCCGAATTCGTCCGAAATTTTAATACGAATTTTTTGATCGGCCAAAGGTGATTTGATCCGTAGGCTCGTAGAACGTAGCACGCTTGATGTCCGTGCGTTCCATTGCTGTACATACTTTTACGTTGTCACCAACTTTCGCGACTCGGTGGCTTTCCTCGTAATTACTCGATAATTCGGAGATGCGGGAATTGTTGCGTTTTTACGTGCAATCTGAGAGGTTGCTTCGTATTATCCACCCTTAACAAACCCGAGAAGACGCGACGCGCTGGAGAATCATTGCGAATCGATTGTTTCGGAGACTATAATAAATTGCAACGTTCCGAAGTCTCGCTCTCAGGTGCACCACGGAATCGCGCCAGTTAACTGGGTTTACAGGTACTAATTTCAATAAGTGACTCAATATGAGAATATTTATGCGCACGGGTATAAAGCCGCCAATATTCCAGTTTTAGCGAATCGATGTTCCAGGCGTAGAATATTCTCACATAAAATTAATGTTCGCGATTCCTTCGAAGTTGCCACGAAATGTACATGGAATTTCTGGAGCCACGGATTACGCGTGACGTCTCGTTGAAAAACACACGAAACGATTCCTTCCAGTTAGTAAACAACGGTACCATTTTTTTAATAGCTACAATAAAAAGTTGTACTTTATTTATATTCATTTATATAAACATATACGTATACAAATAATTGTATATTTATAAAATATATATAAATATAAAAATGTATAGTTACGTAAAAAATTATTGATCATTTTTATAGTTTATTTCACCGAAAATAATCGAAAATAATGAACGTTATATTTACTCTCGTTTCTCTCGATCTTCTCTCTCCGCAACTAGTAATTTTATTGACGAATTAAACCTACTCGTTACGTATAATAGGTTTCCATTTGAAAGCTGACCATTCAATTAATCGAATGGCATCCGACCGTTCAACTTTTTTTTACCAACAGCTTCGTTGCGAATTAAACTCCACTTAAATCAAATAAAATCTATTTTTACGGATGAAGATAATTTTTTTCTTCTCGCCGTGGTTTGATACGCCTAATAAATAATAAAGGCAGTGCGCGTTCGTGACAGACTGTAGCGTTGTTCCTTTACACGAGCTCCAAGTGTGGACACCCCATGGTGAATCGTTCCTGGATATATAAATCTATAGGAAAGCGTGTGCGTCAAGTTATATATCGGTGACCGCGCGTACATCCAAAGAACACGTGAGAAATCGTCGATGCTCGCAACTTGTACATCGCTATACGCGCGCCCTCATAGGTATAATTCACGAACGCGTTTTGTACGTACGTATTCCGCGAGTATGTAGAAACGAAGATACAGGTATGAAAGGGAAATCCACGCGTGTATAGCAGGTAGACTCTCGAAAGGATCTGAAAGAGGGAGAAAGAGAGAGAGAGAGAGAGGGAGAGGGAGGAGCAGAGAGAGAGAGAGAGAAGCGAAGAACACGCCTCGCTGTCGATTTGATATACTGCATCATTGTCATTCATTCATTCTCGTTCGGTTCACTCTCGTTCGCGTTCGGTCGATCGATTTCACGCGCGCGCCTCCTCGAGCTCTCATTCATTCGTTTCGGTTGCACGGAGGACTCTCATACGCGGTAAATCGACTACTAAAAGAGGAACGAAGATGGAGGGAGGAAAGAGGGAGATGTCGAGAGAGAAAGGGAGATGAATCGTATGAGAGATTGAAACGCGTCCAATATGACGGAAACGGCACTTGATTCGCCATCCATCGAGTTTTCTTTTTGCATACGAAGCGTATTCTCGAATAAAGTTACTTTTTCCTTTTAGTTGGATTGTTCGGGCTTCGTTTATCTTTTAAACTGTTCATACACACGTGCTTCAAACGTATTCTCCGGCCGTACGAAAGTCCGACAAAAATGCGATATACCGCACATCTTCTAGATATCGGTCCCGATTGAGGACGAAGCAAGCGGTCGGTCCACTCGTGGGATTAATCGAGAAGATTGCCTTTCTCGCGAACCGCTTGTTGCGGTGGAGCAAGTCCGCGTTGATTCTACCTCCGTGCCACTGATGTGTGCTTCGTACGCGATGCACGCGCCGACACCTTTATATACTCTTCGATCTCGCGGACCGATTTACGATACCGGTATGGGTCTGCAGTTCGCCTCGTTGGGTTCTGAAGATTCTTTTTTCATTTAAACTTATTATCTTATATTTTTCAACTACGGAATATCTTTGTAGATTACACGAAATGTTTTTTAAAGATTTCGTTAATGGGCAATGATGAAGGATGGTTCGAGTGACGATGGCTTCTTCTGTACAAAATCGGAGTAACATTTTATCCTGCCGTATGCTCTTTTCTTCTTTTTCCAGTAAGGGCCGCTCGTAACAGGAACAAAAACAGCGAAACATTTTTAGCCGAATATTTATGATACATCGATGGAACATCGTAAGCGGTGAAAAGAGCGGGGTGTCTAAAGAACAGAGGGTTTCGTTTGGTGGAAAGAGGCGTTCTAAGGGAAAGACCTGCAACGAGTGAGAGGTGGAACGTACTCGTACATTAGCGTGTATAATAAATTCAAGAAACGTCCTTGCGTTGACCTTCATATAAAAACGTCTGCAATCATCCCAACGTAATTTTGAAGACACTACGGCTTTCGCAAAGTGGAATACGGAGACGAAGCGCCATCGTGTCGAACGTTCTCGAAGTTCAGTGTCTCGAAAACCACCTTTCTCTGTACAGTTATACGCGAACGCGAAGGAAGAGAGAGTGAAGAAAAGCGCAAAGGAGCATCGGGAGGATGCGGGGAAGCGTGGAGAGTGAGAAAGAAAGATTGTGGCAAAAGAGGGATTGACACAATGTATATAGAAATATGCCCCGATGGCGGAGGTTGGTTGGACGAACGGGGCGAGGGCAGCGCATGGCGGCGTTTTTCTTAGCCGGCTGAGCCGTTGGAGATTTATTTCCGGGCCCACAAAGACAAATGGTGAGATTGTGTCCAAAATTTTAACAGCGCATTTGTGTGAACACGTCTACGGGGCGCACCACGTTCGTGAAACGAGACGAGCGGAGGGCAAGGAACGGAAAGAGAGAGAAAGAAATTGAGTGAGAAAAAGGGAGGGAGAAAAACGATATGAGCCTTCTCGTCGTATATATATATATAAAGCGCAGTTATAACAGCAAGCTATACAAGATTTCGCGACTTTTCTTAAGTTATACGTATAGATATACGAGCAGATAACAGAACGGAGTGCACGCGCGGTTTGCGAGGATGAGAAAGGTAGCAGCGAGCGTCTTGGGGGTTGGACGGCCGCGCGTGCCCCGAGGAGAAAAGAAGTTTTCTAGTTATCGCAACCCCCCTTGGACGAAAAGCAACTCGAGAGGGGACGGAGGGATATAAGAGGCAGAGTAAAAGCACACCCGAAGAAAGAGTAATGTTTCGCTTTCGAGAAACTCACGACTCGTGACAGAATCGAGGCGTGAAACGAGATCGGAACCCCCATGGTGATGTTGCGGATAACTGCTCCAATCTGAGTTTTACCAATCATTGGCTGCCGATCGCTTCTGTGTTTCCCGTTAGCTATAACGGTGTATATTCGTAAATTCGTGACGCAGCCTCCTCCCCCGCCCCATAAAACGCATTAATTCACGCTCGAGCTTTTGAACATCGAAAAACAACAAATAGAAACACCGCGAGCCTCGAGAGAGTCTCTTACAAAATTTCCCATCTTAACAGACCGAAAGAATACAATTCCAGTGCGGATGTGAACAAAAATAGATTTGGTAGACATAGCGTGTCGAAACACAATAAAAATACTCGAAATGTACTTCCGTGAAGCATTTATATCAATGGGAAGTTCCATAAGACCTACACCTACATATATATATATATATATGTATATATATTTCTTGGCGAGCGACCTCCTGGAGAATGCGTTTATTTGATTCTGCGGCTCCTCCCACGACGAGGGCAAAATTATTCGTAAAATGTCGTTCAGCGTCAGCAATGGAATATATTATTTCGGGGTCGTATATATTTCCGTGGAGGGCGTTTTGTCGCTCCCGAAGAAGGATCCACGTGTCGGAAGAAAGCGCGTCGTGACCAGGAACCGCGCACGTAGCGTACACACTCGGGGGAGAGAGAGTTCGCGCACATACGCGTATATACAGCAGCAAGGATATAGGGAATGAGCCAGAGATGAGCGCGTGCCCTGCATGCCCAGGCACCAATTTCGGACCTCGTATAAATAATACAGTGAAAGATGGCTCTTTCTATATCGTTATAGCGTTTCGCTCCTCTCTCTCCTTTTCGCCCTTCATTACTCTCCCCCACCCCCCACCTTCCCTCTCTTTCTCTATCATTCCTTTATTTCCCGTCTCTCCCAACCTGTGCACAAGAAACCCCCCTTGTGCTCGCGAAAATTAGATTTCCTATCTGTCTCGCGCAGCCCAACGTAACCGCGGCATTCCCACCAGAAAATTCGGGGCTCCATCCGCGCGAGGTACGTACGAAGAGAGGCCACGAATTCATCCAGTCGTCCCTGAATCCACTCGCCTTATATTTTTCGTCGTACACCGCCGGTTTTTTTTTTTATTAGTCCTTCTGGCAAAGAGCTAATTGCCTGGGGATACAGCGCAGCTAGGAACTCGGAAGATCACGGGAGGGTCTTGCGAACCAATTACCTTTATCTCGTACTCCTTCCCTCCTTCGCTACCTTCTTTCCTCTCAGTCATCGGGGCTCGCGTTGCTTTTTTTTTTCATTCGCGGTAACCCACCGAGAAGAAATAGATTTGTATCACGGTTCGAATGACGCCGCTTTATGAATTTCACAAAAGTCGTTTTGGAAATTCGACGATCGCGGGGTGTACGATTTCGTTTTACCGAATCGAATCGAGGCGAGACGCAGCGGATCTATTATGTTTTCAGAAAGTAACGAGGGACGATAGAACCATTTGTCTTTTCGCTATAGACCGCCAACAAACGTAATACGTTTGATTCGACGGAGAAACGTTTCTCTTTGTTTCGAAACTACGCAACCCTCGCAATGTTTTCATAAGCCGGGGCCATAAAGAAAAGCATCGATGAACATTTCCAAGTCCACGCTTGAGTTCGGCTACCTACGCGATAGCCGATACGAAAATTTATCCAAATTTCACGCAACACGCATAAACATCAATGTAATTCATGGGAGCTTAAAGAATCTCCGAAACGAAGATAAACGGATTCGGCCTATCGGAACGGGCTGGAACATTGGAAAGAATTCGTGTACGGCGGAGGGCGAGAATAGAGAGACTCTGGGAATAGGGAGATTTTTCGTCGCGTGTTATTCGTTATTTTCGACAGCGCAAGAACGTACGGTAAAAGTGGGCGAGGGAAAATATGCCAGCGTGTCTAAAATGTGTACGGGTGTGCGCGTATCCGTGCGTCTGGCGTTCGCACACGTGGATATTGGGAAAAAAATGGTGACCGAGTAGGGTGTGACGCGAACGGTGGGAGACAAACGTGGGCGCGAGACGCTCAACGAAGACGATTGCGGGGATGCGTGGATGCGAGGTTTCGCGTGTATTCCAAAGTCGGTTCCAGCAGGGGGATGGATCGGGAGCCCCGAGGAGAAGGGAAGGATAAAAGAGCGGGGGTCGAAGGACGGACAGAGACGAAAGCAAACGTTCGATAAAGGAGACGATAGTTACGAAAGAAGTACGGGCCGCGAGTCTTTCTCGTGCTCGGACTGATAGGAGAAACGGGGTGAGTCCGCGGGGGTGAGTTATCACCGCGGCGCAATATCTCGCTCCGGCTGCCCGAGAATTGGCGAACGGATAAAGAAAATAAGGAAGCAGGAGAGAAGCGGAGGACGCGAAAAACCTCAGCCACCGTCGCCTCCTCTACCCTTGACGACGTTCGTGACCCGGGGCCAACAGTCGGCCATGACAGTTTTTCTCGAGGGTGCTTTATAAATCATAGAGGCGAAGTCCTCCCGAACGATATCGATTCCTTCCTTTTCCTTCAATTTCGCACGACTCTTCGCGACTTCGGAAAAAAACAAGGCTTACGGAATTTACGAAAAAAATATATTTGCGCAAATTGAACAGTGAAGCCAGGGGACACGTAGCGCGCATTGTTTGAAACGTAGCCTGACGAACCGACCCTATCGCTGGACAGTTTTAAATACCGCGCCACTTACGAAATGAGACGGCCCGGGTTATTTCAATCCGGAAAATTTATCGATGCGTTAACTCGTATCGGACGAAGGTGTCTCCAAGCGATTTATGGGATGCGTCGTAAATAGTCTGCCAACTTCGAGAAAGTCCCGAAGAATTCTCAGCCGTATCCGACTTCCTTGCCGTTTCAAATTGCGAACGAACGATCGGTGGATCCTCCTCTTCCGACGTACATGAATTTAGTATTGTTTGCTTCGTTCCCTCTGCGACTCTAGATTTTCGTACGACTGTCGCATCGACGAAAGATCGAGACGCTGCCCGGCAATCACGCGGCGCTCGCGCGGCGCGAGGCTCGTCGCTGGCTGAAAAAAATTGCGGGAATGAAAAAATCGCCGAGTAAGCCAAGACGAGGAACAAAATAAAGGAGGAGAAAAATAAAGGAAGCCTCTCACGCGGTGCGAGCAGGTTCAATATTCGAGATTTACGACGTTGCCACATAGGATTATTCGTACGTGATCGAGGCCATCGAAACGCCACGCGCTTAATCCGGTAGGCGCGTCCTACCCTCCCCGTTGACTGTTTATTTTATATGATGGATGATGGAATCCCGGAGGGTTGCAGGCAAGATGGAAAAGAACGGTAAAAAAAACCTCAATGATAGGTGTGCAAAAGAAAGAAAGCAAAGAAAGCGAGAAAACGAGCTCGGACGGGGCCCCGTGAGAAGAATACAAGGGTGGCGCACGAGCGAAGGGAGAACGAGGCGAACCCGAGTGGGAGTGAGGGCGAGAGAGCGGGAGTACCACCCTCGGAGAAAGGATTCCAAGTCGACGGAACGAGAGGGAAACAACTTTTTGCGCCGGGGTGCGAGTGCCAGAGGTAAAAAGAAAAGTCGAAGGGAAGTGGACGGAGATGGATGTGGGAGAAAAATAGGGCGAGGTTGGAAAATACGGGAAGGTGGGCGAAGCGTGGAAAGGTTGGGTACACGGGAAGGCTGGAGGCGCGGCTGCGTCTGAGTTGGCGCGGATGTACGAGCGCGTCTCTCCCTGCGCCGCGCTACTCTCTACCGCAACCGTTCTACTTTTTCCCCGGCTGCAATTTTTTGTTTCGACCAGAGAACGGAGGATCTCGCCCCATCTTGTATCAAATTACGATAAATAAGAGGGAACATCGGCGTGTGTGCGCGGCGGGGGCGTTAGCACCGCGACTGACGTACGTCTCGGTTGCTTAACGCAGGCGTGTAACGCTCAGCGGGGGTTGAAAACAATTCGATGGTCAATTTTTCACGTGCCTATCGATCTCCTCGATCCTACACCGTAGGGAAATGAAAATTTATTTCTTCAATATTATACGTGTCCTCGCGAAGGAATCCTTCGGAGAAAAACAGTGGCCCCCGATAGGATAAAAAAAATTGAAAGATATCGTTCTATCGATAAAAAGATAGCGGCCCCGACACTGCCGTGTTCAACGTTTCTTTTTGCATCCGATCGTGAGTTAATTACGCGAATGCTCCGTTGAATCATTATTTTCAGTTCGGTCTAAGGTAGAGAAAAAGAGTGATTGATATCGACGGTTCACTGGACGCGGGATCGACAATCGACGGTGTACCGTGGTACTCCTGACGTCTCGTGCCGACCAACGGTACGAAAAAGCTTGCGAGTTTAAACAAGTACGCGGTTTTAGCTCAAAGGACTTTCACGTGTACGTCGAACGAAGCGCAAAACCGTGAAACGTGGATATCGAGGTCTACGCATAAAGGAAATTCAGGAGAAGAAGTACCGCGGTGACGGTAACACGGGGTCGAGAAATGATCGTGAAGAAGTGGGTGGGTCCTTGTATGCGTCGAGGCATACACACACCCAATCAAGACCGGTAACGCAAAGATTCGTGTCCACGAATCGTAATCTCACGGTTCGTATTTACCCACACACCCGTATATTTATTGTATCCCGGAAAAAAGAATGATCTCTTATGGTAAAGTGGGAAGAGGATACATTGAGCGTTTCACGGAATAGAAGAGCGTACGCGTGTGTAGATTGCGTACCAGTAGTAGGGTCCACCTATCCCGAAGAGGTGCGTGTGAAGGATGGAGAATGCCGAGGACGAGCAAAGAGAGCGAGAGAGAGAGAGAGCGGGGGGAGGATCGTGTGTGATTCGGGTCGCGGATCGGAGGGTGTCGCGGGCGGGCTCACCGGCAATGTACACGGGGCGGGGGGCAGGAGCGAAGGGGATTACACGCACGAAAAGGAGAGAAAGACAGAAAAGAGGAACGCGCGTGTATGCACATACGTACCACGTATATACATACAAACGCAGCGGGTGAGAAAGAGCGAGAGCCAAACAAAAGAGAGCCCCGTTCGCGTTGGAGTGCGCGAGAGGTGGATGGAAGAAATCCACGTGGTGGGGGCTGACAGAGATGAATTCGTTTCATTTCACGCTGGGAAGCTCTCGCGTTCCCCGCGTCCGATGATTTACTGGGCTACAATGTGGTAACCCATGATTTATCGCTACCAACACGCCGCCATCGCTACCACGCCATACCTGCTCTCGTACGTTCGTCCTCTCTTATTCTCTCTCTCTCTCTCTCTCTCTCTTCGTATGCGTGGTGCGACGTGCTTTTCCATCTCTCTCTCTCTCTCTCTCTCTCGCCCCCCCTCCCCGCCGCTCTCTCTCGCGAGAGCTCGGTTTAAATTCCGCGTATATAGTTATGTATATTCTTATAATAATAGTTATATAGCGTCGAGCCGGGCCCGTTTGGTGTATATGAGCTCTCGCAGCATTTTCGGTCCGTGGTACGTCCGGCATCATCCTGAAAACTTTCGTGCCTCGCTGGGTTATGCGTTATACCTGATACACGCTGTGTATGCAAGTTTCGAGGCTGCGCCGCCACTTTTTTTTCGCGTCCCTCGTGAGAGCGTTAAACGCGGGAATCGAGGGAGGGGCTGTAATGGCCGAGGGCGCGGAAGATGAAAGAGCTCTTGGAACATTTTGGAGAAGCGTGATATTGGGTACCAAAGTATCGCAACGGTCCCGGAATCACATCGGTTCGTGATACGAGTCCTAGCCGGGACGCGAATTGCCGCGGGTGAATGAAATCTTGTAAATATCGAACGTGACGTTCTGAGCCATCCAAAGTCATCGGAAAGGGCCCTAACGAAGCTAAAGAAATTCTATATGGGACTTTACAAAGCCCAAATGCAATTTCCTCACCGAATGGTCGAACACCGAATCTTCACTGATAGCCGTTGAATCCCGAGGATTCATGGTTTATGAAAGCGTACGAGAAGGGTACCTACCGGAGATTCTCTGCATAGGTAGTCGGAGAACGTGCCGAAGGCGGATATTACGTTAGTTCGCGGTCACATCTTAGCCGCGAGTCTCCCGCCAGCGGGAGAATCGTCTCAAAGGTCGGGCGCGTCGAATCGCTCGGTTTACCATAACGCGACCAGCGTCAAACGTACGCCCTTGCGGTTTATCTCGTATGCACATAAGTATGCGCGTCCACGGACTAAGAGTCGAAAGCGGGACACGGGCGAGTCGCGTCGGTACAAAGTATACGCGAACAATTAAGAAGTTGATCGTAGTCCTGTACCGGTAGTCGCGGTAGTCGAAACGGCCATTCTTCGTTCTTGCAGTGGTCCGTGTACGGGCTACACACGGACACCCACACCGGGCAAGCTTTCGCAAAGCTTTGGCGGTACATCCTGCGCCAGGAACCACAACGCGTTCCGAGAGGAGTGCGAAGCTCTTGGGAAACTCGGCCGTCCAACTGCGCCTCAGCGGGGATAAGCACGTGCTCCGTTTCACCCTGCGGCGACTCTGCAACTTTCCTCTCACTCGCTTCAGTGCGCGTTCTCCCCGCTTCGTTCTACCTCGTTCTACGGCTAGCCGTAGCTCGACCGCGATTCTCGTTGCCTTCTTGTTACAGTCCGCCCGGACTCTTCTTCGAGAGTAAACTGCGGGTTATCCGCTCTCGCGGACGAATGTACAGAAGACGGAATGGACCCGGAGAAGAAGAAGAAGAAGAAGAAGAAGAAGAAGCGAAGTGAGGGACGAAAGGGCCCAGCCTTGTAAGGATACCAACAAGCCGCAAGACCGGCGAAACTTACCGTGCCTCTGGTAAGGATCCTCGAAAGTCAGAAGACGCGTATACACTACGATGGCAGCCCGAGAAAGCCAGAGAGAGGGAGAGAAAGAGAGAGAGAGAGGCAGAGAGCTCTGGCTGGGCTTCGAGAGCAGGCTATAAGCCTCCTTGCCGAGGATTCATTAGGGATCTTGCTGATCCGACTATTTAAACTCCTTCCTCCGCATCTCTAGCTGGTCCGTACCCCGTTCACGAACTCGCGGCTTTCTCTTTAAGATTTATCACAACCGAGCGAAACTTCGCCGAACGCGTGCTGTACCGACGCGTCTCGCTTGCGGGCTCCTTTTTCGCCAAATTGTAGAAGCCAATGGGCCACAGTAGGAAACACACCCTCTAGATGCAAAACAGGTGGAGATGAAACGCTGTCTGTCACGAGCGTTCTTTAATTTGAGACTGGAAGTGTTTTGTGACGCTAACCAAAACTCCCAGTACGGGCGATAAACAACAAAAAATGTCTTCTGTACTTCTGAATACCAATTTGAACGTCGACCCAATTTTAGCCCCGGCTTCGCGCCTCTCTTACCGCGCTCATCACTCCACATGAATTAACATTTTAATTTGAATTCACGAGCTTTTGGCCCGTAGCCGAATTATAAGTTTTATTGTTGTTAATATATATGATAAAGCGGATTGCAAAAGGCGCGGGGGCGCGCAACGGAAGGCCCTTGGGAGATACGTCGCCGTCTCCCTTTTAGTCATATATGTATATATGTATAGAGTTCTTGCGTTCCAAGAGCAATATCAGTCACGCTTCCGGTACTGGAGTTCTTGCAGCACGCCCTACACCCTCGTCTCCCTTACTACTGTTCTCTTCCTGCACCCTGCCATAGCCGAACAACCCCCAGTCTCGTGTACCACTGGGAAACTTACATATTTCCACGTACAATATTGCACGGGGTAGGTTGAGGGTACACCGTACGTATATCGTAGTCTCACGCGAGCAATATGCTCGAGACGCTTGGTATCCCCCCTTCTTACTCTCTATTTTTCTTTCTTCCTCACTTGCTGCTGAAAGAGAAACGGCCGCGAAAATATAATTGAAAATCGCCCAGCATGTGTGAGGCAGCTATTGCGGGAGTCTTCGTACGGCATCGCACACGCGAGTTTACGAGTGCGGTCAAATTTCTTGATATTATAGTATAGTTCAAATATCTAACGCAATCTATATATAAGTCAATGCTACTTGATCCTTCGAGTTTGAGGACGGCATTATTTTTATAAGTTTGTAAAATGTACGAAGCACTAAATAGTAGAAATAAGTGGATTATCATTGTACTCGATATCGAGACGTATACATATATAGGTGTACAGTTATTTAATCAAGGAATCTACCAAAGAGCCCTTCGTGGGTGAGCCGTGTTGGGAGAGTTTTCTGCAAGACATACGAGCAATTGCGTTGGATACAGCGCGTGAACGGCCGGGCAAGCGGCGCATCGAAAAAATTCCATGGCATCTTTCGTGCGAAGATCGGACAAGCCGGCATAGTCCTTCTCTCTCTCTCTCTTCGGCTTTTGTTGGTCGTGAAATTGCAACGGATTTTTTCCACGCTCGCCCGCAATTTTTCAACAACAATTAATTAGCTCCGGGCTCGCGTGGTATTCGCGCGATCACTACGCAGTACCGTTATCAAGTCCGCTCTCTTTTCCACTTTCAACGTATTAAAAAAAAAAAAAAATCTTTTCGATCGGTTGAACAACAACGCGGTTTCGCAAACGTTTTTCTGCCTCATTATTTT
This sequence comes from Ophioninae sp. A BG-2022a, assembly GCA_030523105.1. Classification (NCBI taxonomy): domain Eukaryota; kingdom Metazoa; phylum Arthropoda; class Insecta; order Hymenoptera; family Ichneumonidae; species Ophioninae sp. A BG-2022a. The sequence goes on from JAPYZI010000910.1 coordinate 20,829, forward strand.
CTCAGTCGGGAGTTATCCAGAAATGAGTGTTTCAACGATCACTTCTGCGGACCGTACGCTCAATGTTTCATTTAGGAAAGAAAGAACGAGCGAAAGGGATCGAGGGAAAAACGACGGCGTGGAAGAGGAACGGAAGAGTTTCAGCGCAAACCGTTGCGGTCGCGGGAAGCGAGTGGACGCGGTCCCCAACGTGTGGCCTCGTCGTGATTTGTGATCACGCTCAAAGTCGTCCGTCACGTTACCCGCGTGTATGCGCGATATAAAAGATGAGTTGTAAAAACACGAAGGGCAAATGAGAAAATGTATGGGAGCGCGTGCTAAAGGGTGAAAAGGTTCTGAGGGTGGGTGTCACACTTTTGCGTACTGGACAAATTCAGCGGATGAAAAAATAGTCCAGAGGTGGTAAAACCGTTTCACGTGAACGGGAAAGGCTGACGAGTGACGAAGAAAGAGCGAGGGAGAGAGAACGAGGGAGGGAACGCGTGTTTCTCTTGCGGCTCAATTTTTATAGCATCGTTCGTGCAGCTCCTTTTTGTTTTCATTGATTTTTGTGCAGTTCGTAAAGGGTTTTTTATGGCACTACTGGAAGGCCCTACTAAAAAGTTAGTCCAAAATAGGGTAATCGCTAACTTACAAGTTTCGATTGTGTCAAACATGATGAGCTTTATGAATAGCTATTTCAATAATAAATTAACACCCAGAAATATTTATTTTCCTCTTTAAATGATAATTGAAATCAAATTCGGTGATATTTCCATATGATTGAACGCTTCAATTTTGTCACGCGACAGCCAATAAAAAATTCTACATTTTTTAATTTTATTAATACGTTTAATTTATCGTTGAAATAAATCATTCTCTGTTTTAAGAATTAAAAGAATCTGTTTCCTCATAAGCGACCGTGAATTCATGTGTTCATAACTACTAACCTATTTAGCGAAGGATTCTAAAATAATCGATGGATCATTATTTTATCAAGAATTATTAGTCCTTGATTTTTCAAGAATTTTGGCAATTTTTTAATGTTCGTTTCGCAATGCTCTTTAATCACTAGAATTGCTGAATGAAACGAATAAAAAATGTACCAAAGCATAATTGCATATGCTCTGTTCATCTTCGGTAACGTCCAGAGAGATATGACTGGTCATTTGGTTCTTCACATATTCCACTGGCTGATTTAATGATCGAGCCAGGAGAATTCAGTGCGACGTGTCTCGTGAACACGAACAACGTACGGAATATAAAAATACGTGGTACATAAGTCCCCTTATGTCCTCAGTTTACAAAAAAGGAAAAAGGCATACCGGAGCGGTAAGAATACATACGCATCGCATAAAGAGTTACAGGACACGCGTTGGTATACGCGAATCTGGCGATCCGCCAATATTCACAAATGCCACGTACGATTTTACTTCGCGATTGAAATCAAAACGAGAAGCCGCAATTTATATTGCTATCAAGCTCAAGTTACCAACGCGGCACGTACCGGTGTGTCAACCTGTCGTAGCTCTCCACTCGCGCCGTGATTCCGTTTCTCATTCAACGTGAAGTCGTCATCGCGTTTCATTATCCGAAAAGAAGTGATACAGAAATTCTAGTAAATTCCTAAAAAAAAATATTCTTTTATTTAAATTTCTGCTTTAATGCGATACGTTTAATTGAACTACATATTTTCAGCTTGAGAGGAACTCCCGGATTGTTGCTCAAAGCCTTGGGTGTCTTGAGAGTTAGGTTGGTCCTGATTAAATAAAAGAAACGAAATTGATCAAGTGCGACGATAATGAGCCCGAGAGAACGTTCATACGGCACAATTGGATAAGAAAATTATCTATTTTGAATAGACCGATTGGACAATCAGCGACGCAAAGCCGATTTCCCAATCTTCCATAACTCAGCGTCCAAAACACCCAATGAACTTTTGGACAATCCGATATACGAAGACAGAAAAGCTGCATGGTTTACGCGACCATTAATCAGGTGTACCAAGCACACTCTACGAATATGATAGCGCTTTGTCTGACAAAAAGAGCCTTTTTGACGTCGTAACGGCTTAGCCCAATTTTGTCAACAAGCGCATGAGCGTCAACGGCTGCTTGTCACACTTTATCGCGCTCTCTTATATTCCATCTCTTTCTCTCTCCCCTTTTCTCTCATTGGCCGTAATACTTCGTCTCCTGGCGCTGCTCCTACAACCCCTTACGCACTGTTTAACGCGAAGATTCTCAGCGGAGGGAGGGCCATTCCAAGACGTTTCCTGTTTACCGAATTAGAGCTGGATTTACGAGGGACCCGGACCCTCGAGGAGACTTACGCACTTACACCACATTCGTGTATACGCTGTGCACAGACGATCCTGTTTACGCTATACCTATACACCAGGCGGAGTGCTCACTATGTACAATAAGACAAGCGCACCCAACACCAACCAAGGGGGTTGTTTTATACGCGTTCCTCACTCGGCAACGAAAACGAACGTCCTCCAACTAATTCATGACGGAACCCGCGAAATTTCTAGCTCACTGGTGCGAGAAAGAAATACCAATTCGAGCTGCGTGAGAAACAAAAAAAGACCTTTTCCCCTGAAGTAATGTTTAGCCGAAATTCATTGAGCTCCAAACGTAATCAACCTTCCCCTCGGAATTCATCTTCGGAAGCAATTCGAAGGAACGCATTCGCGTCTTTTGGCGGATCTTCGTGAACCGTGGATCGTCCGGAATAACGTTTGTTATCCCTTACAACTAGAAGTGAAAATTAATACCGGGCGTAAGAGTAATTCCCAAAAATTGAAGTCTTTGATAAGAGTACACCCAATATCGACCAAAACACACAAATACTTTCCGGACGGTTCCTTTTGATCCCAGAAATTGTAAGTCAAATATAAGAATGCCTAAATTCAATTATATTTGGAAATGAGTCCAGAATTTTCAATTGAGACATTATTCAATCGAGCTTAAGATCGACCGACCACTTTCTCAACTGACCCGCGCAAACTCCTGATCTTTCGGCTGCTCTCTTATCCGTCGTATATTTTCCGTTAACCCGAATGATGGAATACTTTTATCTAAAGGGAATTGAATAATGCGGAGTGCAGCATTTGGCGAGGGAGTTTAACCGAAAAACGAGAACGAGCGAAAGAAAGCCACAGCGGCGAGGCGGGATAGCGGTTGACTGTGCGAGGAGGATGGACAAAAGAGGTGAGAAAGGGAGAGCGAGAGTGCACGGGCTCCGGTCGCCGTGAATGGAGCTGGTGGAAGGGCTTCGGAAATTAAACGTCTCGCGTGGATGGTTTTTTTTCGTCCGGGTGACGTACGAGGTTCTCGGGGCTTTTCTTCCTTGCACTTCGCGCACCCGTTTCACTCCATCTGGGTCTTTCGCCTTGCTCCAACCGACCCCCCGTATCCACTCGACTGGCTGTGTATACGCGCGCGCTGGTGCGCTCGTGGAAGCCATGGAGAACCCTGCAAGTGGCGGCCAGGACAATTTCGCCACGATAAGGAAGTAGATCGGCCGCTGAGATACATCGCGGGGGATCTCCCTTCGCACCGTGGACGTACACAACCTCCATGAAGGAAATGGTACTCGAATGCCAACGCCAAGCCCTTAGATGGCTCCAATGTAATTACTCTGTTTTCCTCTTGACAGTAACGCAATTCCAATTTCGGAACAGTGTACCAGAATTGTTTTTATACCACGCTTCGTTGTTCTTTTTCAACTTAATTTCAATCTTCCTATCTGATTACAGCTTGCATAGTCGTTCGGGTCAACCGTGTGCACTTTGCAATTTGAAGGGTCGTTTCGCATAGCCGAAAATCTAGTTTCGGATCGTCTGTCTTCGTGTTTTCTGATTTATTGATTCCCACCTGAGTGGGGAATCAGTTAGGTCCAATAAACGGCAAACTACCCCCTACCCGTTCGGTGATAAAGAGGGTGTGCACACTTACCCATTGCGGACAGTTACCCCGAGTGATTCTGAGCTAGGAGATCGACGTTCCGAGTATCGCGTAAACACCGCGCGCAGCGTTCAGAGTATCATTCCAGTACCGCACGCGACGTTCCTCGACTATCTCGTCGCGAAAACATGGGCTCGGAAGCGGTACTTCTGTGCGTTTCAACGATACGCCCGTGGAAGTCCAACCAGCAGGAGAAAAAGAGACTTCTGCCTTTGGCATATAGCCGTTTATAGATGGCCGCGGCAAATAGTTGAACACATCAATCGTAATTCCTGGTTGCGCGCGAGTCCTTCGATGCGCGATGGTTCTGACGATGAACATTATCGATAAACTCAGCAGATTTGAATCAACCCTTGCGGTCGATACAAAGTTTTAATAGGTCCACAATTGTAGGAGGTTTAACACAGAATAAACATTTTGCGATTATCGATCAGCTTCGTCAATAAATGAAAGTGAACTTAAATGCTCTGCGAAAAGCCACAGCCCTTAAAAACTCGAGGGCTCTTTTTCGCATGCCTGAACGTAACGAAAGGTTACCCGGAGGAGTAGAGGATGAAGAATGGATAGGTAGGTAGCCGTGTCGACGCGAAATGTCCCGTACACGTTACATCAGCCGATAAGTTCTCGAGAGACGCATACAACTTACGTATATGGCAAAATCCTGAACAGTGTCAGGCATACCGCTAGCGAGGAGTACGCCCCCTTGCGGTAGCATCCGGAGTCTCTGTACCCTATGAACGCGCGGAGCTTCAATAAATGCGGAACACCAGGCCCAAGTGTGTTCTTCTCCGCGCGCGAGACCGAAAAAATCCCCGGTATCCGTAAGGGGCAGGCTTCGCTTTTAAGATCGCTAGGTGTCCTTTTATTGGATAGCCACTTGTACGCGTGGTCGCTATCGCTATGTTCCTCAGGACGAAGGAGCAAACGAGTCCATAGAAGTTTCAAGATTAAGTGGAAATGAACGTTTCTTTGGCGGTACATAACGGACATTTATCTTGCTATTGTATGCACCCTTTTCTTCGCCGAACCGAGCGAGGGTGGATGACAGGTGGTGAATCGTTTTTGTTTTATAAACTAAAACGAGAATCGACGATCCCAAAATATTTTCTTTTTTGCCGCAGCAAAGAATATCACCCCTAACCACGAACTTAAATATAGGGTTAATTTTAATTATTGCGGGATTCGTTTCAGCTTGATCTCAAAGACTCGTTTCCACTCGTATCTTTTGAGTTTAATGATCCTTCCAATTTCTAAGTGCAAACACTTAACCCGAATGACTCTACTGTCATAGGCGATCATTGGGGGCATTGTACTTTGGGCAGCGAAGAACGATTTATCTTCCTCGTTCCTTTTACCAACGTAGCGTATAGCTGCACGCAGGTAGCCGTTTTGGGTAACCAAATTCGCAATTTTTCAAGGGTTGACGGAAGTCAAGTTTTCCGCGCGTCACCGGCATTGCGGAGGCCAGCAAATGAAGAGACAGAGCTGTCGTAGCCACCCGCTGTCCACGGTTTAAAGCGACACTCTGGTCCGTCAAAATATTGAAGGCTTTTCGAAGCGCATTAGGTACAAAGAGTTGCAAATGATCAGCAGGTAAGGACAGCTTTGCTGCGGGAAAACTGTGCCCCTTGGGGCGTAATTATCCTTTACTTGGTGGCAGGTAGTTTCGACCTCTTTAGCTTTCTCCTTCTCGCTTCTTCTCTTGATGTACTCCGTAGCCTGCCGCAGCACTCCGAATCCTCGGATTTGGCGTTGAGTTTCTGTACGAAGGGATGAAATTGATGACCCTGTCCCTACATACGCACTTTGCCTGGACCGTTCCGGTAGCTACAACGATGAGCCGTCACAATATTGAATGATTTTCCTTTCAAATGTTAGGGGCGAGAATACCTGCGATGAAAGACCAGTTTATTATGAAAGCAAATACGGGGGGTATCGAAAATACGTTCCGTAACTTTTTTTTTGCCATTAAATATCTTATTACTTTTATTTTTTATTATTATTTTATATATTTACATCCTTATTATTTTCCTCGTATGGATTTGTGATGACTGCTTATTTTTAAAATTACATTATTTTAATCGCATCGATAAAGATCAGTCCGACGTTTGCGCAACATCTTTTTTCACTTCCGATATATTTTTATATCATTTTTTATCAGCGCGTTTGATGGCGTTTGGTTGTTCAAGGGCGGGAAGAGAAACGCGAATCTGAATCAACCTGTACTCGTAGGAATAACCCACCCTCCAAAGTCCTAGGCTTGCCCGAGCTCGCACCTGTTGGCGCCTCTACGATTATGACCGCAATAACATTCCGTCAAACTGCGAATGTGCCCCCTCCCTCTCATCCCTGCTCTCGTTCTCTCTCGCTTGCTGGAACTATACTATGACATTCCATAGAACGCAACGGGACCTTCTCGCACCAACGAGTTTTCTGCGCTCATGAAAGCACGTGGTATTCGTCCAAACGCGTTTCACGTATATTCGATTTATAATCATTCTCGTGATTCTCTCTTCATAAATTTGAACTTCGTTTGCACAAACGTTGAGTGCAACCGCGAACTTATCGTACAGTTAAATTAATGACAGAATCATCGCGTTGCACGGCAATTAATAATTTTTTCGATTTTCGCGATATTCAATAAGAACATCAATATTTTCAATGTTTCTTTTACCTTTCGTTCATAACGATGAAACAATCATTTAAGATGCAGTGTTAAATAATTAATAAAAATATTATATTTCGAAAAATCTACGCGTTTATTGAGACTGCGATATTTTTTTACAGGAGTCTATAAAATTTGAGTGTAAGTAAAAAAATATGGTCTCCCAAATTACAAAAGTGAACAGAACAATATGCGTTTCTTTTCGACGATTCAAATTACATCTCGTTTATTAAAATCCATCACCGGCTCGTCACAATAACCAGTGATTGTTAGTTTTCGTCAAATCGACGCACACGTTGAAAACTCAACTGTCAATTCCATGAACTTTCAAGCAATTCCAGATAGAATTTTAAATAACAAAGGGAAGATTTTTTTCCAGCTGTCCACAGTCGTTGAAAACGGATGAATTTTTTGTTATTGCTTCCGACGGAAAAAAATGGACAAGGCAGTTTATTCGCAGGTTCGGTGTGAAGGATGGCCGCGTGTACCGAATTCACAGTGCTCATTGATTTTGTGTCGAACAACATAATTTACCGGAGCAATATATCGCCTCCCAACGTCGATACCACTCGTTGCGTCACGCGAGCCCCATAATAATGTAATATTCCCACAAAAAAAAAGAAACATAAAACAAAACGAAACGGAACTTCTCGGCGACGAGGCGCGCAGCCTCCGCGCGTACGATACAACGCGAGCAATTTTTTGTTTTTCATCTGTATCATAAACTTTTTCGTATAACCGGAGAAATAAATATCTTGTAAAAAAATACACGCTCAACTCTATCACTCGTAGCAGAGGAGCGAGTATTTTCGGCGTTAAATTATTTTTCACGTCATGCGGAAAAGTGTGTGCACCCGTGAAAAGATATACGAATTTTCCGTTTCTGCATCCTCTTCGTCCTCTTCCGCTCTCTTTCTCTCTCCGCGTTTCTGGCTGCAGCCGTGACGCTGGCCATTTTAAATTCACTGCGCACGAATGTGGAAATTGGCCTTCGCTGAAAAACACAATTTCGAACTGAGCGCGCCGAGGGAACGAAAAAGAAAAAAAAAGGAAAAAAAAAAAAAACAGCGTCGCCCTGCCTCCGTTCGGGGTTTCGGTCAATCCAATTTAAAGTGGCGATCCGAGAACTGACCCGGTCCCCGGCGCGAGAAAGACAGAGCGACCGAGGGGGTGCAACAGTATGGAGAAATAAACGAATAAAAACAGAAAAACTTGGCGTTGCAACACGAATTCGGCGAGTTCGGCGAATTTAATCGGCTATGGATCCAATTAAAATGAGTGGTTCGGACGGCCCCGTGTAGCCTCGCGATACTCCAAACATCGTTCAATCTCCCTACCATCGCTAATCACCCTGTACGCGGGTATTTCAATTAAAATCGCATCGTACTCCCCTTATCCATTGATCAGTCATAAAACGCCATCGCTCTAGATTTTTTTTCCAATACGGCCCGTTCTTTTCTTTCCATCGCGGTGTTGACTCGATTTTTTGTTCAATGCTTTCGCATTTACCGTCGCACGAGGGGAGGAGTAAGAGGCGTCAAAAAAAAAAAAAAGCGTGCCGTTTGCTTCCGCAGCGGCAATCGTGCTCCGCGCGATGTATATTACGAACAGGGTGTTGCAGGGTAGGCGTGAAATAAACGCTCTTTTTAAACGCTCCATCGAGAATGATTAAGAGAATAAAACGATTGCGGAGCCCATCAACGATCCGTATCTCTATTGCCGTGACTCCGTGTACACGTATAAATATATACATATACCCCAACCCCTGCCCGCTCTTATTCCTCCCCACACGCGTGTTCCGATGCCACACGTGAACGTAGCGAAGAGCCGCGAGAGCAGTGCGCGCTGAGAGTTTCGGAGGAGGAGACTCGCAAAAAAGTACGAGAGAGAGCGGGAGGGAAAGAAAAGGAAATAAAGAGCCCACGCAATAAATGAGGATCCGCAAGAGGGTGCGAGGAAGAGAGAAAAAAGGAGAGAGAGAGAGAGAGAGAGAGAGAGAGCAAAAGACGGTGAAACTTTTGTCCGTGTGTGTACGCGCTCGAAGCAACGCAACAAATCACCATTACTCGATGTGTATCGCGACGCTATATAATTATAGCTATAACGCTCGTTCGCTCGCGCGCGTTCGCGAAGCCACCGGAGCTCAGGTAATGGCTCAATCCTCTTGCACACGTGCATGCGATGATAACCGCAGCCTCTTCGCCCGAACGAATCGCCAAAGACACGTACGCACGCGTTACCCACACGCGTGCGTAGGTCCAAGGATCCCCGTTCTCCGTTTCGCTGCCTCTCCACTTCCACCGTCCCGTAAAATAAATAAAACGCGCGAGCTCATCGTTGGCGAATTTCCGCGCGCAAAAATTCGAATCCTCGTCAAATCCCGCCCTCGTTACGGTAGGAGTAAAAAAATCACGTGGCCCGATTGCGTCACCGAGTGCGTGCGGCGCGGACTCGCTTTGAGCCGAAAGTTATACGTCTAACGCACACTCGTGTTGCCGGAGAGGGAGAGAGAGAGAGAGAGAGAGAGAGAGAGAGAGAGCGGGAGAGGCGAGGAGGAAAGAAGGGAGAGAGGGATGGATCGTAGCGGTAGTGAGAGCGAGAGACGCGCGTGAACGAGCGGCACGGTCGTGGATCGCGAAGAGGGGGCGCGAGGGGCAAACGTTACAAGGCACTCTCCTCCACTCCTCGTCCTCTCGAAATCTCCTCCTACCCTTCGCCCTCTCTCGCCGCCCTGCCCGCGCGAGCGCGCCAGGTTTCTCCTCCTTCCATTAACAACGCCCTTGCATATAAATCCCTCCGTGGCCCGTCGTTGTGCGCGAGCCGTATACACGGTTGTGGCAGCGTTCGTGAACGCGCGCACACTCGCGCTCCGTACGATCGTCTCTCTTCGACTCCGATGCTTTGTGGACCGTTTGTCCTTCTCTCGGGCCTTCCGTCCCTCTTTCGCTAGGGCGTCGTACACTATTTTCTCTCGCTGTCTCTCTCTCTCTCTCTCTCTCCTTCCCTCTCTTCCTCTCTCCGTCGCTCGCTCGCTCTCTCTCTCCCCAGTTCCCTCGCGCTCGTATACACATCGAGCAAGCATCTCGCGTCATTCTCGTACCATACCGGGTACATAAGTCCGTCTCCCGCTGGATCGCACCGTCTCGTTCGCACTTGCACACGACGGAGGCTCTCTCCAGCCGACACACCGGTCAGCGGTGGGAGATGGAAGAGGAGAGGCGGCTGGGTCGGTGGCAGCGCGGGTTCTACGCTGCCGCCGCCGCCACCCCCTCCTCTCCGCCCCTCGGCCTTGCCCCGACGTCACGGGGCAGCACACGCGAGGAGAGAGAGAGAGAGAGAAAGAGAGAGGGCCGTGAGTTCGCGCGAGTGGACGCGGCGGGGTGGGGGCTCGTGAGGGACGAGCACACGCGGAGGATAGCCTAGCCGGAGGAGCGGCGCGGTTTACGGCGGCAAGAACGGCAGGCAGCAGCGCCGCGTGGTGGCTCGTGGTGGGGACTATCGGCCGTAAACCATCCGCGGTGAACATTTAACTCACGTATTGCCATCCGACAAGTTTGCTTTGGCCCGCGAGAGAGCGTAACGCGAGTCCCGCAGGAGTCCGAGCTCGGGGAGAGAGAGAGAGAGAGAGAGAGAGAGAGAAAACACATATAAGAGCCGAAAAAAATCTTTCATCCTCGTCCCGCTGCGCTGTCATCGAACGTTATCGTCGCCCCTCGTGTCGCGTTGAAACACGAGAATCTTCGACGTCGATACTATCCTCCTCTCGCTCGAATCGCCTGTTCATCGTCAACCCGTAATTACCGTGTTCACGTTGTTTCTCACGTGTATTTTTTTGCTCAGAGACGAGCCCTGGTTGCTGTTTCACGGCGGTGGCAGTTCCGCCGAAACAATCGTGCCACGATATCGTTTCTTTAGTTCCGAATTAATATCGGTCGTGCGACACTCCAGCTTTCCACCGTTCGGGTTTCGAAGCGACCCGAGTACGAGGGAAAACAACGAAAGGAGGAAGCCCAAATAGAGGCTGGAAACGAGAACCGTCACTCCGGACAAGAATAGTGGCGTCGCGATCGCGATACTATGACGAGAAAGGAATGGAGACTTCGTCCCCAACCGGCAACGCTTTTTCGCTGAAAATCCGACTTCGCCGCAACACGGTAAGTCAGCTGCTCGCATGCTTACCGATGTAAAACGGATTGGGGGTGAGTTCGGGCAAAATTTCGCGAGTGACGATGCGCACGGTGATCCACGAATCGTACGGGGATTATGGATCGAGAGGTTAATTGATCGAGTTACGACAAGCCCCGAAGAAAAACATGGCGTATTGGAGGCTCGACGTCAAAGTCCGCGCTCTCCCGCCAATTTGCCTTCGACTCGAGCACATGCTCCGTCGGATACTGAGCGACTGGCGCACCACCGTCTTCGCGTGCTTTCGGCCATACTTCCCTTGCTTTTGCCCCATCGTGATTCATTTTCGGAACTCCATTTTCAAATAATGATCCTGCCGGTTAACGAACGCCTTATCGAGCGCGATCGGCATCGAATCGAATCGCATTGACGGTCGTCGGTGGAAAAATATCCGTACGTCGATGAAAACGCAAAGCAGGGCAGTGTGCGCATCTTTCGATTTTGCGAGTAGTAAAAAAAAGCACGATCAATCGTGCCGTTACGAACCGTCAAATTTCGAGCATCTCGGCAACGCACGGCAAACGTGGGAAACGCTTTTCCAGGCCCAACGATTTCGCGGTTCAGGATAAACCGTGTATAAAGCTCGCGAAGGACCAGCCGCGAAATTGGAAGACGCGTATGGACATTGCGAAACGTTGGAAAAATCTGGTCGCGAAGCGAGAGGAGGACCGAGATTGCCGGTATACGCGTTGAAAATAGTCGCGATGTGTAGCGAGGGTCTCGTCTGACGGAGGCCATAAATAAGGATCCGACGGTCGCGGAGAGTCGGCTGCACTCGATGATAAGCGTTCCTTCGCTCTTTCCCTCTCGCGCTCACCTCACTACCCCGGCAGTGAATCGAGGATTTCGACGTTCCATTCGCCACCCTCGTTCGCTCATTTATGTATAATATTTCAAACCCTCGGAGAAGATTTTCCCCGATCGTACCGGGTTATCGAAGCCTCGAACGAAAATGGCCAACCTTCGAAATTCGTGATTCGTTACAACAATCCCTTCTTAGCTTCGATATTACTCGTGATGATTTCCCGAAATTCCTTATCACTCGAAAGGCTGTCCAAACGTCCGTGGGCTCGTCAAACGTATTAGTTTTTTAATTCGAAGGCCACTCCGAAATAAAACGGCACGAACTCTCGGTAGGCTACAAACGCTTTTGGAACTTTCAAGAATGCCGCGACGAAAAAAAAAGACACGGTACGGTTATCCACCAGTGTGGGAGTAAAGAACAACGAAAGTTTTTGATTTACTTTCGGAAATGTCATATTTCTCGAAAAAACGGAGAAAAAGTAGAACGCGTGTACACGCGATTTGTCTGGACGAGACGCGTCGCGTTTGGCACACTCTCGGTGCTACAACCAACACTCGAGCCCGGTGTGCTCGCCGGTGTACCGTCAGAGGGTAACTATAGTACGTTGACGCACCCCGGGACGTACTACCCCTGGAATATAACGAATAGGTGGTCGCCTTGCAGCGTCGTCACGGGGCCCCCACGGGCAGCACGAAACGCTCGTTTCTCATATCAGTTTAGACCCCGACACTTTGGAGAACTTGGTGCGGCGCTGCTAGTGGAGTAACGTTGCTGCTTTGCTTTAGATATATACGTGTAGCCAGAGGGGCGTCGCGACGTCACCCGACGCCTGCTTGTGTGGCTCTTCGCCCGGCTTCCGCGAAGGGAGAGGGAAAGAGAGAGATGGAGAGAGAGAGAGAGAGAGAAACAGGGAGGAGGAAGATACTAGCTCATCCCCCTGGTGTCACCTACCCCCTCACGAAATCTTTCACCCCTTTACCAACTCGACATTCAAGCTCCAAGGTATTCTCTTCACGAGGTTTGCCACTGCTTCGTCCTATCTCTCTTCCACTTCTTCCTCACTTATATCTCGCAATATCCTTTCCTTTCTACTCGGCGAAGATAGAGAAAGAATGAGAGGGGTTTGTGGGAGGGACATCGAGAATGCCCGCGGCCGTGAGATAAGTGACGCCCGAAACTTAACGAACCGCCGCATGAGCTTCTCGATCAAACTTGCTTTCAAAGAGTGAACGAACCGAATAAAACTGCCCGCGAATTACATTGGCAAAAAAAGACAACGGTCTATTAATATCAGGTTAGAAAGATACGATAAAATATTTTTCACCGGGCGTTCGCGTTTTCCGCGGCTCATAAAGTGCCTGCGACGGAAGAAACGGAGAATCGAAAATGTACCTTTTTTTTGGAGAGATGGAACAGCGAGAACGAAGAATTTTCCAGATCTCATTTGCCAGGACGATGTACTATTCTTGTTCCCACTGGCGCGAGTAGTGTCTCTAATCACCATTAATTAACGAAACGCTAGCAGAGCCGAGCCCGTTGGTGTCGAAAAATTTATGTCATTTGGTACCCCCCCTGTAGATTCGTCGGCGCGTGGTAAGTGGACACGGAAAATTTCAGCTACAAATCCGCGTATCGCGATTTTCGAAAAAAGAAAAAAACGAATGTTTCCGCTCGTTAATGTAGAATTTGGGAGCTTGTTTCGTTGGGATCTGAGCTCTCGTTGGAGTAAAGAAACGATTGCAATTTACGACAGGGTGCGTCCGAAGGAAGAGCGATGCTAGAGAAGAAAGGGACAGGCTGTGTCAAAGCAATTTTGGATCAAGCTAAGGACAGTAGTATTTTATTAATATCGTAGATGGAAAACGGCGCGGCGATTCGTTACGCGGGGAATTAGACCTCTCGAAACGACCCCGCAGAGTGTGCGGATTTGCACCGGCTCTAGAGCCAGGTCTAAGTTTAAATCTCCCTATTCCACCATCCCCCCGCGTCTTCTGTCTCGTCCGACGCCACTAATTATGGTAAATTTATCGTTTTCTCGCTCGTATGCTCGCGCGGGCTTGCCGAGCCGAAGGTTCCATTGATCCCACTTTCATCGTTCTTCAGATCCGAACGAGGCGGATTCTAGAGATAGGGTGGAGACGTAATTTTGTTACCGGACGCTTAACTCTCGGCCATTGGCCATCCATGATGGCTCTCCAGATTTTTGTGTCTCACCATGGTCTCGCGAAGCAACTGTTTCGATGACGCAATGATTGATCACGCGTCTCTGCAGCTGCTAACTGTCACGGTCTTTCTCCAACTTAGTTCCATTTGTTTGCAATTCATTGACACGCGCAGAATACGTTTAAAGTGGCGAAAAATATTTCGAAAAATATGTGTACAACGTCTGAAGGAATAATGTAAAAAATGTCTAAAATATATTTCTGAAAAAACCTTTTTAAAAATTCTATATATTTAAATTCCTGTATAATTATTAATTCAAGAATTATGATTGGTCAAATTTTCAAGAATTATGACGATTTTTCAACGTCCATCCAGTAATACTTGGATATCCACTCGACGTCACAAAAATGCAATAATTACTTTCCAATCGTGCAATTCCAGGCGCGAAGTTTCGGCTCATTCGCGCGAAATGTTTATGATCATTAGAGACTTTCTCGCTATAACGTTTCCGCAGAGAAAGGAAGATGAAGATACAGAGATGGTCAAATATGTAGCAGTAGCGCGGAGACTACACGAGTCGCGGCAATTGGTGAACGTGCCAGGGGGAAAAAGGAGAGCGCGGCCGAAGGGATGAGGGTGAGAGACAACTACCGCTGCAGAAATAGAGCGGGGATAATACGAAGGAAGCGCGAAACGGGAGCGGGACGATGACGCGGGTGCAGTCCCGTTGGCCCATACGGAACTTCCTCCAGCTCTGATTCGCTCTCTCTCTTTCTCCAAACCGCTTTGGCTTCTCGCTATCCAGGGAGAGTTAGCTTTACGAGTATTTAAATGCGCCAATTCCATCGCCATAACGGCACGGCCGCCGTCGGATCACGATCCATGCGCTTTCCGTCTTCCCCGCCGGTTAACTTAACGTACTTATATACGTTGTCGCCTGTCTGCTTCATTTCGCTTTATGCATTACTCGCCGGAAAGACAAACGACCGACTGTGGCGCTATGATCGATGCTAATATGGCCAACGTGAAACCGCTCTACTAATTCGTCGGTACTGCACTTTCCTCTCAAATTGTCCGAACTCTGTTGAAAACTGGCAAATTATTGTCCACTGCGAAATAATCGAGAATCCCGCGTAGAGATTTGAGTCGGAAAAAAGTATGGGCCCTGATCTGATTTTCCTAAATAATATCGGGTTCTGGTCGGTCTTCGACCCTGGAATAAATTCGCAATGTAACGGGTCTGAGACTAGGTACTGATCCATCGTTCCCTTTCCGGAGAGCTCATCGGGAAAGGACGACAATCAGGATCAGGAACAAGCGGTAAATTACTAGGAAACTCGTAGGAATCAAATCGGGATATAACCAGGAACAAACGAGGAAACAAAAAAATGACGTACTTGCGCGTTTTTGGAATCCTTAAGGGAGTAAAATCCTTGATGCTTAATGTTTATTCCGAATCGTTTAACACGTTAGGATTTTTTTCGCGGACAAAAAACAGAAATGTGTAGGTATGATCCTCGAAAGTCGTTGGTCGTGACAATTTTTGTTCTCCATCGGGAGAATCCGCTATAGATCTTTTTTGCTCCCATAAATCTCGAAGTCGAGACACGCGAGTTTTTACGATGTTTGCAGAGATATTCCACGGGATTTTCATTATATTCGATTTTTTCTGGTCAAGGCGAGACGACGAAACGCAAACGTGAGTCGCCACAAAGGAGACGACCGTCGAGGGCTCCGCGAAGGATGACTTTTGTTCCACGGGCCGTGGCAGGGTGCAAAAATGTTTTTGGTGCAAGGTCGTCGGCTTAATTGCGTCACCTGTTAAGGCGAGAACGGTCCCGAACGGGAATTCGGGACTGTCACTCGCGGCAGGTAAAAGTCTTCCGCTCAAAAAGTTCATTTCCCGTCTGCTCGATTCTATACGACCCTGACCATAGCGAACCTCGTCCCCCGAACTGACCGTAAATTACGCACGTGCAGTTTGTAGGGAAAAAGAGGAAAAAAGAAAAGAAAATCTCGTCCCGGCAAAGTACAAAAAGTGCGCGACACGGACTGCGTTAGAAGGTAACGGTAACGGGCGTCGTTGCTCGCGAACATCGCGAGACGATGAGAACGGGCGAATCTCTCGACTCTTCGGAGATTCTCCTCCGTATCCCGCCAGGCCTCTCCCTCTCCCGCTTGCGATTCATTTTTTGCAAAACCGGGAACAGGCCGCGCGAGAGCCGGAGAGAACCGTACCCTGAGACATCCTGGCGAGCGGTCACGTTCGGGGTTCCAGTTTGCTCGAATTCTTCGACTTCAAGGCTTTTTTTTCATCCCGGTGTAACGTCGCTTCTCGTATTTTGCTTCGTGACTCAGACCCCGAACTTGATAGCCTCGTATTCGAACGCTCGCGCCTTATTTCTTCGACCGATTCTAGTCGCGGTCGACATTTTCGAACGCACTCTTCAGGAACACCGGTAATTACGAAACAATAACGGAAAGGGTTGCGTTAAGGGCCGCGCAACCGATTATGGTTGATCCACCGATTTCGTTAAATAGCGACCGGACTGATCAATCTCTCCAGTACGGCCACTGAATTCGGTAAAGTTAATTGCAAAGTTCTCTCACTGGAACGCAAAGAAAAGTACGACTTTTTTTCACACAATTTATATCTTACAAAATCTTTTTGAAAATTTTCCTCGTTGAACTACTATTGGTGTTTGGGTTACCTTTCAAAAAGCTTGTACAGGGCCGTAATATTTTTCTTTTTTACAGAATGACGCTTCGCTTCGTTCAGGCCTGTCAAAAAAAAACTTCTAATCAACGCAATTGATATTCATTTTTTCCATCCTCACGACCGAATCGATTTATCATTCACCGCGTTTCACCGTTCCGCACGGCTCGTGCCGAAAGTGCTCGCTTATTTATTCCTCCTATAACTCTTACTGATTGGCGATTTACTCCAGACGTATAAAAATGGAATTATGTAAATCATGAATGAAAAAGATTACGGGTTCCATTGTGCAGAAGCGAACCGTCATTGTTGGAAGATTACACATGTTTTGAAACAAAGATAACACGTTATTACGTCGTTTATACGCATGTCGGGGTTCAACAGACTGGTAACTTCGCGTGCGACTCAAACCCCGAGCGTTCTTTTCTTTTCATCGTTGCGGGCGTTCGAAACGATAATGCAACGGCACGCCTAATACGTGGTTGTACCAAAGTACAAGAATCATTCCTGTAATCCAATTTTACGAGCCTACTTTCGACGAATTTAAATATGCGCCTTAAATCAATTTCAATACGTGGCTGCGTCCAATTTGTCAAAACATTGAGCGAATTTCGACACGTGCCGGAGCATTAATGGATAACGCCACTCTAGCGGCCAAATTTTGACGATTTTTGTTGGGCCATAAAAGGATTAACCTTTTTCAAAATGAAAGGATTAAGAAATCTATATTATAAAATTTGTAACTACGAACCAAACAAAAGGTGCAATCTAAATGCTATTGGCTATCAAAGTGGGTAGGAATTTATTGGTTGAAAAATAAAAAACAAAAAAAGAACAAAAATTCCTACGAACTTCTATGATCATTACGAAGCTCCCGTTTTTATCGCGAACCGATCCATGAGACGGTACTAAAGTAATGAATTTTCCGCGTTTGAATTTTACCGAGTACTTAATGCTTAAATTTTTTGTTTACTTTTACAAGTTAAATTTAAGTTAACTAACTTCCGTCCTTTAACTATCCCGACATCCTACTATTGTTTACACTATTTCTTCTTAGTTTTACATAGCTCTGTATAAATACAATAGGACTGTATTAATAACAATGGATTTACAATTGTATAGTTAGATCGACTCGTGGATCGTGCGCGAGAGGATTATTAGTATCCTGGTGCACAAATAAATAATGTCTATCCATCGACCAATTTAGTTGTCAATTTTGGTAAAACGCTTCTATCACATTTGCCGTCCGTAGATTCGCTTCGTCCTCTTTCCGGCACTTTTCTCGTAATCGAGCGGTTCCGTGTTCTCGTTGGATCCTTCAGCACGAAAGAACGCAGAAAGTAACACGCGAGATGTTCGAAGAAAATAAAAAGTCCCGATGAAGCGAGCATTTTGAAAGCGAGAAAAGCAAGGGGCAAGGAAGTGGCCGATGATGTCACAAACACGGCAAGAGAGCAAAAAGAAACAAAGAGAGCTAGCTGAAGCAGCGCGCGTCGTTCTCGTCGCGAACGATTCGACGAGCGGACGTGGTACATATGAATAAGCATGTGTCGGAGACCTTTCCAGCACACGTACAGATACAGTCAAGTTAAAAGTTATACGGTCGAGACGGTCACGAGGGAAGTTTCTCTCTCTTCCTCTCGCAACGTTTCTTCGCGTTCGTTCTTCTCGCTACTTTGAGCGAGAGTTGTCGCGATGCGACACGTAGATTGTCCGATACACTTTACGAGCAGCCAACTTGACTCAAGTGTGTCCTCCTGGTTACGTGTATCAAGATAGTTCTCATAATAAGTCCGCATTAGCGGCGATCGTTCTCGCGGCCTCTCCTTTACCTTCGCGCGCGGCCGCGAGAATCGAGCGCCCTCTCGCAGTTCCGTTCGCACGCGTTTAAACCCGTAACGGGCTCGTAAATGTTAACGAGATGCGAAGAAAAACGAAATAACGAATGTTCGGACGTGTCAGCGAGCTGTCGAGGAAGCGAATCAACGAGCGGTTACGTTTCTATAGAGATCCGTGCAACGTCACTAATATTTATAATCGGGGCTTTTAAATTCGACCGAATCTCTGGGAGGTTCGTTATTGTCGTGGGATTAAAGTTAGAGCAATGACTAATTATACTGGTAGGGCTGAGCGTTTATTCAACTAGCGACAGAATTAAGAAAATTTATAAAAAATCTATTTTAGCACGATCGGTTTTTGTTTTCTTACTTGAAGAAACACCAACGCTGCGCACCGCCTCAATTTTGATTATCCAAACTCATTCTCCATTCGAGCAACCGTCGAGTTTCATTCGTTTAAAAAAAAAAGCAATAAAAATTCTTTGATCACTCCGGTGAATGAAACCGTCAACGCTTCGTCTCAGAGTTCCTCGACGGAGGATCGATGATCCCGGCATGATTGAGCGGTTAAACGCGACTGCTGAGTGTCGATTATTAAATACCATTTTTCTTTGATGCAACGGACGCGCCGGATTTTATCCGATTTTCCCGTATTGCGCATTGCAGATTGTAAAAGCTCGATGTTATATGGATACGTATGCAGGAATTTAATCTCTCAGAATCAACGTTTATCTAGCGGGCGCGCGCGCTCATTCCGCGAGTTCACATACACGCGTACACATAAAAACGTTTCGCACGAGTTTCCACGTAACCCTGGGTCGTTCTCTCTCTTTCCATCCTCCCTCCCTCTTCATATGTGCCGCTGTATACGCAGACTTTAATATTTATGAAGATTTTTCCTAGCGTCGAGAAACGGCGCGATCCGCTGGATCTCTCTCTCTCTCTCTCTCTCTCTCCTCCGTCCCCCGTATACCTTGGTCCCTCGCCGTGTGTATCCTTTGTGGGTGCAAATGCGCCGCGCTCCCGCATTCCTCTTTCCTGCGACTGTATCCATATAAACGCGTGCGCGCAAGAATCAACGAGAGAAACTCAACGTACAGTACGTGGAGTACTCAGCGATTCATCAATGCTGCATTTAAAAGGGCATCAGCGCGAGTCAATTCCCAAGAGTTTTCGCGTGATGATAAAAAAGTAAAAAAAAAAAAAAAACGATGGAAAACGCTGGGAGGTAAAAAAGGAACATCGGCGTTCGAACAATCCGGGCAACGTCTACATTCCCTCTGTTATATCTCGATTCGCTTATCTCATCCCCCGATAATGTAGTACCCGTTAATAAAACTCCGGAGTTTTACGGGCTGTGCGCTTGGCAAGAACGGATCCCTAATTTGTAACCTAATAAAATAGAATTTATGCACTCGAGGTGCCCTGGTAACGATTCTTGGTCGAGTCTCGTTTATCGGAATCCGTACCGGCTCGATTAGGATGACGATCAATCGAAAAACCTATCAACGGAGAATTCGCGGTTATGAACTTGAGTTATGTTATAATTGAGTCGACTGATGATATCTTCGTTCCGTCGCTTGTCCCAATCCCAATTATTCCCTGATTAATTCATCAGACGGACGTGCACTCGCGCATAAATACGCGTAGAGTCGTTCGAAAATGGGTAGCTTTAGAGGAGCGATGATCCAACGAAATACGAGTATTACCAACTTTCACCATGAGAGGATCGGGTTTTTTTTTTTACAGTCAAACGACGCCATCAGCCGCTCAACTCGGTTTATAAATTTATAACGAAAAATAAATGAGGAAGCGAATAATATCCAGTTAATTATTCAACCAATTAGAAAAAGATTACGCTTAGTTAGTGATTGAGATACCTAGCGATGTACGCAGACGTCTTTTATTTGCCGTATTTTGGAAGATTCCGGAAAAGTGGCCGGGGTCGGCGAACATTTTTTTTTTCTGTTTTACAAGTATTAAAAAGGTATATCTGATCGAAAATGTTCAGCTGATTACGAATATCAACGAATTTTCGGCGAAAGCACTGCACGCAGCAAAAAATCGTGATTTTAGAAGTTTTTTACAATTTTTCCCTTGAAATTTTGGGTTTTCGGCGAAATAAATGGTATATTCGTGTTCAGGCGATCAGGTTACATCGTAAAGGACCTATTAAAAAAATATCAAAAATCAAAAATTTTTTTCGATTTTTGGGCAAAATATGTTTTTTCGATAAATCATCGATAACTTTTTTCCCTTTGGGATTTGGTACTCCACTTTTTGCTCATTCTCTTCGTTATGATTTTCTCTTTAAAATGCTTTTTTAATCATTAAAGTCCGATGATTTTTCGATTTTTGGCAGAATTTTAAAGTTGGACCATCGATTTTTGCAAATTTTTCCATACATACCC
>JAPYZI010000911.1:0-39428 GCA_030523105.1 Ophioninae sp. A BG-2022a
AAAAAAAATATTAAAAATCCAAAATTTTTTTCCATTTTTGGGCAACATAAGTTTTTTTACTTAATCATCGATAACTTTTTTCCCTTTAGGATTTGGGACTCCACTTTGAGCTCAATCGTTTCGTTATGATTTTCCCGTCAAAATCGTTTTTTAATCATTAAAATCCGATAATTTTTGGATTTTTTGCAGAATTTTAAAGTTTGACCATCAATTTTTGCAAATTTTTCCATACATACCCCTTTGCCTCTTTTTTTGCGATTTTTCGAGTGGATATTCCGGGAAAACTATGCGAGGTATCGATACGAATCCAACGCCATTGTTTAAGTTAGGCAAAAACCTTTTCTAAACTCACCAATTGAATCCCCATAGCATATAAAAAGTTTGCTCTACGACCTTTTGAAATATCGTGATTTTCACGATTCCGGAAAAGTGGCCGGGGGAAGTCGAAAATTTTTTTTTTTCGTTTTTGAACTCTTAAAAGGATCTATCCAATCGGAAATTTTCTGCTGATTACGAAAATGCCAGATGTTTTGCCGAAAGTGCAACATTAGAGTGGGAAGAGTATGGGAGAAATTGGATTTTAAAATTTCGATGTGGCTAGGAACGTTTTCGTCATTCCCTTAAGCGAGCTGATTGACGTTCAAATTACTTGGTCGCAGATATTCGAAAAATAGTAATATTTTTCGTAATGCCTTGTAGATATTAACGTGAAAGATCGAACGATGGCTATTTATCAAATTATTGGAAACTTATTATGCCAATCGATGAGAATCAGGGATAATTGTCATTTGAGAAAATTGATGATGACAGTTGAATGATCAATGGCAATTTTCAAATGATTGAAAAAAATGAGAAAACCTTCTCTGAAGAGATATTGATTGGATGAAGTAATTGAATAATGGTTTCTGCAAAAAGAGACGAAGTCTTTTATTGTTCACGTTAATTATCTTTTTCATTTACTCAAGAAATAATCGAAATACAATTATTTAAGAAACAATTGATATTCAATTATTCGTGAATACGCGAAAAATAATTGAATGACAATTATTTTGAGAAATAAATTAATATCCAATTATTTCCGGAGTAATTGAAATTCAATTCGAAAAATAAAGTATCACGTCCCTCCGTGTAAAAACGATGAAGATAAGCTGAACGTTAGGTATCGACTACCAAATGAGTAAACAATTGGGCAGAACGAGAATAAATTAAATATTGTTGTTTAATTAAAGACTGACGCACTTGCCTGCGTCGATTACGTTTCGCAAAGATAGGCAAAGAGTTTTTCAATCGTTGCTTGTCATGCACAAATAACAAAGTTCACGTTGCTTTTTTCTTTTATGGACATTAGCTGGAAGGATAAAAAAACATGCATCTCCATTTTTTCAATCAACGATCAACTTTGATCATTTTTATAGTACAAAGTTGAAATTTTTATTAAAAAGGATTGGCCGAAAAAATTTGCCATGGCTTATTTTGAAAATAATAATAATAATAATAATAATAATAATAATAATAATAATGATTGCGCGTAACGCACCTATGATGTTGTCATACTCGTTGTTGTTTTTCTCAGCAACGCCATCGACGCCTCTCATTTTCAATCTCGTATTGACCACCCAAAGAGGCGTCGTACTCAATACATTGACGATTCCTGAATAAGGCGATACGTGAAAACTGGAATTTAGCGTAGCTCATTAGAAAAAGAAATATGGTGGGTATTATCTTCAGGCAATTACCAGCTATGGACGCAACCAGCAAGTCATTGCCGGCCGTTTGATTTTTCGAGTTTCTCAACAACTTGAGCCCGTGAAACGTGTAGAAGTAAACGAAATTACTGGCACAAAGGCTCTGCAGTACGGGGACCATTCCTCGGTAAAGAGTGTACCTGAAAAAATATGCAATTACAGGAAAATGCATTCGAAAAAAATGTACGGTAATTTGGAATTATATTTGAATAATTTGTTTTTCAATAATATTTTAATGTTTCATTTTAAAATTATATTTTGATATTTTTTATTTCGATTGTATTTTTATATTTGTTTATTTCAATTTTATTCTAATATATTAATATTTGATAACTTTGGAAATTTTGATGAGCAATTTTGTAAACAATAAACTAAAAAAATATTAAATTGTAAATATTTTTCCCAAACATAATCAATTATTTATAAAATCACTTTAATACGTAACGAGATACTTGGATTTTTTTCTAAAAATTAAGCATCGTTAAAAATGATTTGATTTAATTACTGTTTAAAAAGTTTTAAAACATTGAAAACTTTAACAACAATTTAATTTCATTACTTTAATTAAAAACAGTTGAAATTGAAAATGTTGCAAGTGGGGTAAAATAAATAATCCATCGAGTTATATATTTCTAGCTGACGTTAGATTATTCTAGGGAACTCACGAGCCTTCCTTGGAAATGAGTTCTTTAATGGTGCTCAAAGTGCTCTTTGATTGTCGACCTTCCTCCACTGCAAATGTAAATTATGAATATCAAAAAAAGTGGAAAAAAATATGAAGAGCGAGAACAGCCGGAGGATGTACAAGAATGCACAGGTTCTCACTGTAATTATGCAATATCGTCGGGTTTCTTGATTACCCTCTTTTTAGCGTTTGCGTGCGGTAGGTATTCGGTTCTTCATGAAGCTTCATTAATATCTTGTTTTTTTCTCGTTCACGAGACAAAAAAAACATGGCAAGGCGTTTCCGGGAAAAATTCGTTGGCTTTACGCGAAAACTCGTTGAACCGTACGGATGTACTTTTAATAATGTAAAATTTTGTAATTATCACTCAGTAAAAAATAGCGTGATCCTTGAATTACTTAAATTTTTTTTTTAATTAGGAAATTATTAATCGATGTTATTACGCACATGAAAATTGAATTTTAACTTGACAATGATTACGAACGACACGAGCGAAAACTGATTTTGATACTTTTACGCGATTTTTTTGTATTTGAAATTGCTTAATTACATTAAAAATATAAGTATCAAAAAATTGTGGGAGATCTTGAACATTTGGGGAATGATGGAGTGATAGCCAATGAATAATTTTATAATTTTGTATTGAATAATTATTCAATAAAAAAATCTAAAAGAATTCAGTAGTTGAAAATTCTAAAATAATTGTTCAGTGAAAAATTCAATAATAATTTTGCAGTTGTAAAAATATTAATTTAATACGTTCGTTAATGGGAAAACAGTTTTATCAAACATTAATCTTTCCACACGTATATAATTAAATAGCCACAAATTTTCAAAATATTTTATATATGATATCGTCAAAATAAAGATCTATTTAAAATATCATAAAGATTTATTTGAACAATTAATTAATGAGCGATAATCGAACAAAGAAATGTTGAATTATTAATAATGAATAATTATAATAATTGATTATTTCTCAATTTCCTCATTTCCTCTGCCATAAAAAAGGGTAACTCATTTATTTACTGATAAACGTTATTCGACCCATGTTAATTCTTAATCAATAATCGATTATTTCTGGATTGGCAATTTATTCTGCCTTGGGATCGCACGCATCTCGCAAATGGAAAATAATCACGGGCGTGAGTCACATCAACGCGAGGAGGTTAACACAATAACAGAGGATTATTAATGTACATAATACGCACTTACGCTGAAGCCTGCTTCGCACAGTATCGAGAGGAAAGAAGGTTGCCATAGCGACGACGCTGCCCTGAAAATTGCCAAAGCCACAACCCCAAATTGATCCAATTTTCTATTCACAATAAATTCTATTATCGACTAAATGAGCGAGCGATCCGAAGACCGGCAAGAACAAAAAATGAAAAAATTAAAAAAAAAAAATGGAAAAAACTCACCGCAGCGCCGGAAATGGCGTGTACGAGAGTCTCGTAACCGAGCAAACTTCCGCTGTTGTTGCTACCGGTCATTTTAGCTGTTTTTATTTATCAAAACCAAAGCCAAGATATTTTGGAATCTTCACTTCCTTAGCTGCGTCATTTGAACCTTGAAATCGATATAACAATTAAATACGATTTAACCACATTTTTCACGTTAATTTTAGCCATGAAATATTAATTAATTAGATTGCATTCAATTGATTTAATTACATTTTTATTTTACACATATTCATTAATTTCATTGGTTTTTATGGAGCTTCAAATTTGTATAATAATTAAGTAGGATTTAATTGCCATTTGTTGAAGTACTATTTTGTTCATTCAATTATTATAATAATTAAATGAAAAAAAATAGTACTTCAACAAATAGATTTAAAAATATATAAAAGTAAATTAAATAAATAATTACTAGATCTCTAATAATTATTGGAGACCTAGTAATTATTTATTTAATTTACTTTTATATATTTTTAAATCTGTATAATAATGAAATACGATTTAATTAAGCGTTTTCACGTTGATTTCTCCCATGAAAGATTAATTAATTACATTGAATTGAAGTAATTCAATTATTAGATACATATTAATTAAATTAATTAATTTAGATGTAGGTACCTCAAAATCGGTTTTGCGATTAAACGAAGGGCGAAGTAAATAAAGTGTATTTAAATAATGGAATTATTATTGGATAAATATTAATTAAGTAAATTAATTTTGGCGTATCTCGAAATCAATTCGATTTCATTCAATCGAACAAGTCACTCGCAAGTTTCGTTCACTTTGCTAAATTTTGCGAAACGCGCAAGAATTTTTGTTCTTTTTTTAGTTTTAAAGCGCATTCGAAAGTAGCGGCGAGCGAGGCAATCGTCTCGAGAGTCACGCCATATACTGACGAGGATATCTTGACGAGCGACCAGAATGTACGCGATTCGCGATTACATAAGTGACTATAGTCATACGAGACTTATTCACACCGGGATATGGATAACGCACCAATTCTTCAGCGCGCGAGGCTTTACGTCCCGGCGGTTTCATTCAAATCGTTTAAAAATCCAAACAAACCCAAACACTATCGAAATACTTCAATTTATACGGATTTTTTTTCGATTTGTCATTCAACATTTAAAATACGATAAACAAAATGAAAAAATGCGCTAGCTGCAACGAAATTCGTAAATTTGTCGTAAAACATTATTATTATTTGTTTCGTTGGGATTTGAGAATGTATTTTTTATTGTTGCTAATAAATTGGAATTTTCAATTTTTTAAAATAAATATTTTTAAAAAATATGTTCTAATTTAAAGAATATTTATATTTAAAAATTTCCTCTATATTTAAATGAATTTATATATAAATTTATTTACAAATTTACAATTCCAGTTATAATGGAATTTTTATTTAAACAAAATTCTATCTGAAGATGTTCGACTGATTTAAATTGTTCTTAATCCGGTTTAAAGAACTGGGGGAAAACAGAACGAGAGAAGGAAGAGCGAAGAAAAAAATAAGAGGAAGAGAGAGAGAGAGAGATAGATAGAAGAAGGGCCGTCGTCGCGACGAGACAGGAACTCCATTTAGTATCTGGGTTTTTATTAGAGGAGGTTATCATTAGTCAAAAGCAGGCATGAAAAGAATTTTGTCGTCGACAAAAAAAACACAAAAGAGGATCATCCGTCATGAAGTAAACGCTTTCAACATATTTTCCTTTTACACAATCCTGCACACAATAATTTACGAAAGCACTTAGCTTTACAACAGCTCTTGACGATATATCAAAAAAAGAATTAACTGTCTATTTATTTAAATAATTAACCCCAAACAAAAAATAACAAAAATCGTATGTTGGATATAATTATCTTTCTTCAAAATAGATATATATAAATAACAAATAATCTAAATAATACATTAATTACATTTAACTATATTACATTTATTTCAGAAGAATTTTTTTTAAATTTATATTAATCCATATTAGAATAAATAATATTTATTAATATTGTTTAGTATTTGATTACAAAATCTATCATAATACATTTAATTTATTACCAAACAAATAAATATTATTGTTCGTTAAAATATAGATGTAGTGATTAAACAGCTGATCATTTATTATTTACTTCATTTATTATTTATAATAAATAAAATAAATGAAATAAATTATTATTCTGCCGAATTCTTAAATACAATAATTATTCAAAGCTTGTGAATTTTCTTCGGATTCCAGAAGTTGAAGATATAAAATTTAATAAAATTAAAAAATGATTATAAATATGAAAAAAAGAAATAAATGAAATAATGACGATGAAATGTATCGAGTATCGATAGCCACGTGACCAATTCGTAAATGTAATACGGTAAGAAGCTCGTAAACGTACCAACCTTGCACGTTTGGTTCAACGAACCTTTCAATTGGCAATCTCTTGTAACAACGAAAGATTAAGGGGGTGGATCGTGCAGAGAAGACTAGTGACAGGCCACGAGACACCGACTCAGTTATAATTATAATAATACGTCAAAATTGCAAATTGCTCTGATTTTTATTAATTCTTTTAGAACGAACGTAGAAATAACGACGTTGATGACGACGTCGCAGAGAAACATGGCGACGTCGAGGCAGAGTCGTCGCATACACGATAATGCTTACCACGCCTGCGCGAATCACCTTCTCTATACATATCGACTGCAACCACAAAAAGCATTAAGAGGGAGAGCTTTTCCCAACGACGAGGGAAAAGCTCTCCCTCGAATGGTGGACGCGATACGTGTGCCTCGTTTTAATTTTTCAGCGCATGCTCGTGACGCTCACTCCGAA
Organism: Ophioninae sp. A BG-2022a; assembly: GCA_030523105.1. Classification (NCBI taxonomy): domain Eukaryota; kingdom Metazoa; phylum Arthropoda; class Insecta; order Hymenoptera; family Ichneumonidae; species Ophioninae sp. A BG-2022a. The sequence goes on from JAPYZI010000911.1 coordinate 6,707, forward strand.
ATGGAATTACGTCACGGTATTTCGGATAGATTACAAATCACTGTAAAAAAGCGAATTTTAAGCGATTGCTTGAAACATTTATTTTGAAAGGAATATTTAAAATTTCTGGGGAACTGATTCGTCATTTATTTGCATTTGCGTTAACAAAGTTTTGTGCAAAATTTCATGAAAAGCATATTTCAAAATCAGTAAAAAAAATATCATTTTAGTCACGTGGTTTATGTAAAACGAAAGAACGTTTTTTTTTTTCAAAAACAAGCTTTTATTTAATTTTCTAAAAAACAGTTGTTACGTAAAATATAAAAACATTATTTTTTTATAACCAAATCTCTCAGATCAAATTAAATTGCATTAATATAATTGACAACGGAATTTACTTCAAGCTATTTTTATCTTTCTTATTCAGTGAAATTGATTTTTTAAAATAAGATTTATTTTTACTTTGACACAGTGGTTCAATCGTTTGAATTTCTGGCGATCCACGAATTTTTCTAATTTTTTCAAGTTCTCCAATTTTTGATCTAATTACTTAAAATACTTTTTAAGTACTTCCCTTCGAGCGTGGAATTCGACAAATATTATTTAACAAATAAAAATCAATAAAAATAGATGAAAATAAATTTAAAAAAAAAATAAAATTAAATGAAAATATAAATAAATTGGAGTAGCAGTAACAATATCTTTCCAGTTATACCCCTTAGGGTTTTAACACAAAGGTGACATAGAATAAATAAATTGTATCAACATTTCTTTTTTTTATTTACGACGATTTCAATAAAAGTTCGAAATTTAAGGATTCGCTGATAGGTGGGCTGTGCAAATAATGGTCGTATTTAATTGTCAACATTCAAAGGGGAGCCCGCAGTAATGCGCAAATCCAGGAGGTAATGAGAGGGTCGGCGGTAAATCGGTCTATTTATTATGCTGGTAGTTTCCCTTTGGACGTTGCCAACCAAAAGAGATATAATTGTATAAGGTGTACAGCTGGTGGGGTTAGATACACCATGTCCCACGGATGCTCTCCAAACGGCAAGCATAAACCTCACAACTTGCTTTCTCGAAGTAAAATATACGAAACCACATCTGTGCCTTTGCTTTGCTCACCTCGTCGGAAGCAAATAGATTAATGCTTGGATCTCCCGCGTCGTCATTGCCCGGGGCCACTTCTCGATTACTTCAGCGCAACCGGAAGCTACCAAGCAAAAGAGACGACTTGCGGTTGACGCAGACACCTGCTGTAACCCCAAAACGTTTGAATATTCAGTTTACAGAAGTTACGATCTTCACCAACGCCTATATACGTATTATATACAAAACGAAACGCTTAACTAGCCTTCCGCATCGACTTCCTCCTCGTCGGATTCGAAATTATCGTTGAAATATCAAATCATTATTTTCTACCCCTTTGAAAATAATTTTTTCTCCAGAAATGATTTTTTTCTAGAAACGATTTTTTTTTCAGAAATGATTTTTTTCTAGAAATGATTTTTTTCTAGCAACGATTTTTTTCCAGAAACGATTTTTTTCCCAGAAATGATTTTTTTCTAGCAACGATTTTTTTCCATAAATAATATTTTATCCAGTATTAATTTTTTTAAGATACGTCGACATTATTTTAAAGCTAATGGCGTCAGCATCGATTTATTTGTTATTTTATTCTATTTTTTTAACACCGGAAATACTACGTCTCGTTCGTCGCGTTGTTTTCCACATGACTTTCAATAAACTTGTTCAACTCGGGGCTAGAAATATCGCGAATGGGACAAAATAAAACAGCTCCGATATAATTCGCTTCATTTCGCAGATATACGATAGACGTCACTCGCCGGGTACATTATTCGATAAGTATTCTCGAAAGAATTCCATCTCGCCCATATTGAACCAAAAAAAAAAAAAAACGCTAGGGAAAAATTGAACAAGTGCACGGGGTGAAAAGCTTTCGAAAAGCTTAAACGTGATAGAGATCGAAGCAGGTATAGGTAAAACCCCGTGAAATCTCGTTGTCGATATATGAATTGTATATATATCGATAATATGTATATACGTACACGCATATGTGGTACATTCTCCAATACCGGTGAAAATGCGGTTTAAGTGTTGAGAAGTGGAATCGATTTAAATAAATTTCAATGGAAACCGCACTTTTATCAAGCGTTTGGCGTTGCTCGAAGACCGCAAAACGACTTTCCTGGGAGATCGGGAAAACGATTTCGATCATCAGGGGAAAAAGCATTTGTCTTGTCACCCAAGGTAGAGTTCTTCGAAATATTCTTAGAAGATATAATTCTCGCTGAATCAATATTCGTGACGATAAAATCAATAAAAAAAATTAATCAATTAAAAACTGTATGCAAAAATTATACTTTTGTTGCAGGACAACTGTAATTTTGAGCAAATCTGTAGGAGGGTTGTTAAAAAAAATTAAGTTGGTTTTATAGATAATATTCCGACGTGGAACACCCTGTATATGTATATTACTATATTTATATTTTTTCGGAAACCATGAAATTGGTCGTTACCCAGTTCTCACGCACGCGAAGCGATACAAAAATTGATTAAAAACTCTCTCTCTCTCTCTCTGCGAAACCACCCACACTTTTCCTGCCACTTTTCCGGAATAAAAAATCTCACAAATTGATAGAGCTCACTGATGGATGAAAGCGTCTTGATACTATAAGCTCGTTGAAATTCAGTGGTTTTTCACTGCGCCGGAAAGAATCAAGAAAAATTAGACGATTTCATTTAGAAGTTTTTTTTTTTCTTAATTATTTTTGTGGGAATGAATTTCCGTCCTGCCGGAAGCCAAAAAGGGAATGCTCGTGGGAACTCCCGTTACTCAACGAAGGTCGGATCGGGGATTCGGTAATAAAAGTTCATTTTTATTTTATAAGGGAAAGTAAAAAGGGTCCTGTTATTAATAAGATTTTTTTTTTTTCGTTTTTTGAAATGTTTTTAAGAAATATTTATAAAAATAAAATATTGATGTATTAATTTCGAATCTTTCACTGAATAATTAATTAGTAATAATTAATTAGTGTAATTTGAGACAATGTTTTATTTTTCGTTGTTTTTAAGGTTTTTTACAAATATTTGTTTAAATAAAATATTTATTTATTACGAAAATTTCACTCAATAATTAATTAAGTACAGTCAACTCGAACAAACCACAACATATGAATTAAAAACGGTGCGTTATGGCAGCAAAACCAATAAAACTGAAACGTTGAAAAATTTTGAAAATATTACGTTATCAAGATTTAGAGTCAGGAAATTCAATATATATTGATTTTTCTTAGTAATTACTTAAAATTACGGTAATTCAAATTAAGTGAAAGTAATTAAAATAAAAAAAAATTAAAATTGAACAAAATTTACTTTTTTTTTTCATTCGGTAACACCTTAATACACTCGAAAGGCCAGAAAAATGATTATGACGGAGTTTGGAAGTACGCTCTTCATTGAAGCCTCTAGAATTTTCGGTCCCGAGTTTCTCATTTGTATCGAATTTTACATCGGATAATACCCCCCTCGAGATGATTTCGGTAAAGGGTTTGATAGACGTAGCGTGAGGGCTGCAGGAACTCCCATTAGCTGGGGAAGAAAAATGAACCTAAGTATCTATTACCTGACACTCATAACGAGTAGACGAGGATAGCTGTTATTATGTTTCTACTACCCGGACGATCGATATTTCAACGCTGTTATCAACCCTAATAGTCGCTAGACGTCTTGACGCCAAGTGTAAAAAATTATCTTTTTTTTTTATAACGAATGCTGCGAATATGATTTCGCGAAAGGATCCTTGTACCCTCGTTCCTCCGTGATGAAGTGCTGCAAGGAATTTTCAAAGAAAAAATCAAATATACGATTTGATTTTTATTATTTTTAAAAAATTAAATTACATTTTTCAATATATCTATCAAGCTTTTATGAAACTTGATGGATAAATAATCCCAGTAAATTCAACAATAAAAAAGCAATAAAATTGTATAAACAATACAAAAAAACTTTTATTTATGCAATCGAATTGAATTACTTTATTTATTTCAATGACATAGATAATTTCCTGTAAGTAATCAACTTTAACTATATACATTTTCATTTATTATTCATATAGGAATATATTTCGTAACAATATTTTATTGAAAATAATTGTGAATTTTTTATCAACAGCAATTGTGAATGTTTAATTATTATAAATATTTTACACGAAACCAGTCTTTTATGAATTTGTTGAATTGTTATTGAAACGTTAAAACATCGAAAAGATTATTAATTATTCATACAGGAATATATTTCGTGACGATGTTTAACTGAAAATAATTTTTTATTTTTTATCAATAGCAATTTTGAATGTTTAATTATTATAAATAATTGAAACGAAACTCAGCGATGTATAGATTTGTTAAATTGTTATTTATACGTTGAAACATCGAAAAGGTTATATAAATTATTTTTTATAATAAAAGAACGCTAAAATTAACGTTTCGATATTTCAACGTTAAACCAACAATGTATCAAATTGATAAATTCATAAAAGGTTATGTTTTATCACAATTCCTTTTAATCAAAGGATTTTTATGATATATAGCCCTTTATGAATTCAGTGCTGGTTTCTATGATTAGCAAGTGGTTCGGTACAAACAATGTTCGTCTAATTTGATTGGAAGTGGAAAAAAATCTACCTCGAGGTCGTGGTCCGAAATCACATAAAATATAGCCCCGATTGTCCCATTCTTTTACGTTAGAGATCCCTCCAGGGTGAAAAAGTACACCCACCATATTTTACCTCGCTTCAGTGGTGCGAGGGTGTGGAGATGAAAAACTGCAATGACCCGATAAATAAAAGACCACGATACCCAGCCGAATTCACGAGGAATGATAACGACAATAAACATAAGGCCAAAATCGGAAGGACGACGAAAAAAGAAAAAAAAAAACAAACACAAATTCATCATTTTGCAAAAAAAAGTCGTGGAAAATGATTCGCTGAAAAAAAAATGTGCATCCAGAAATAATGTGTCCATTTTTATTTACTCTCAAAATTGTGGACGAAACAAAGTTTGGTGGGTGGGGAGGGGGGAGGGAATTTTTTTTAATACACTTTCGGTACAATGGAAAATTTTTAATATCGTCATTTATTGCTCGAAAGTCCATTATGAAATTTTTACATTTTTTTTTGTTGAAGTATCCTCCCAACGTAGCGTGCGTTTTTCGTCACAATTTTAAGTATCGTAATTTAAAAAGTAATCGACGTTCCTCCTTTGTTTTTTACAAGCTTTTGTTTAACTTGATTTTTTGCGAGATGCAAAACTAAAAATCGATATTCCACTCACTTCCGGTCACTACTTAAAGCTCTGGATTTTTTCAAATGTTTATAAACTTTAAAAAAACAATCATATGAAAAAAAGATAAATATTATGCAAATTTGCATGTGAAATTAGAGATGGATAATCATTCATATAAAATCTCAGTAACAAAGAAATTTGTTGATAATATATCCTTGGAATGATGTCCCTGAACATTATAGGATTTCCTCACGATTTATCGTGATGATTAACAAATGATAATACCGATTCGTTTGGCAGGGTTAATCACTGTTTGAAAAAATGTCAGAGCTCTAGTAAAATCAATGAAACACTAAAAAGATAGAAAATAATTTATACGTAAAAAAAAAATATTCAAAAAACAAGCTTTTATTTAAGGTACTGACAAGTAGAAAATAGATTTTTTTTCTTTGTCAAGAAACGTATATGTGATCATAAATAAAAGCTTGGGGCGCTCGAAATGGTTAAATTTATACATATAATTTTTAATTCACATTTTTTAATTTACGTAAATATGTAAATTAACGAATTACAACTACGTTTAATTACACAAAATCCGATTAAATTGTTTAAAGTCAAAATCAAAGTTATATAAACAAAAATATTTAAATATTCGAAGTATGTTCCAAGTATTTATTAAAAGCCACAAGTGACTTGGCAAAAAAGGAAATATATTTTCAACTTTTTAGTACACAAAATAAAAGCTCGTGCTTTGAAAATATATTTTTTTTTTTCACATACAAACGGTTCTTTAAAAGTAACGATCGATACGATTCTTACAAATGCTTATTTTAATTAAAAATAAGAATGTAATTAAAATCAAAAGTTAACGCTTTGCTATATTTTTTAGATTATTCGCAATATATTTTAGATTTTATTTAAATAATTTTTATTTTTCAATTATCTACAATCGTAATTATTATTTACACGTATATGATAATTGGTTCGATCGTGCGGCGACGGACTACCCGGTCACGAATAGATCTCAGAACGGTACGAAGACTTTTCGAGTTCCTCTCGATTTCGTCACATGTGACGTTACCAGGGAATATAATTTTGGGTTAGTGATAATATTGGGTTCCAGTGCGACCGTTTTTTTAAAAATCTTTTTCATCCTCGTCATCTTAATTCAATTATTGCGTAGTCACGGTTCGTTCTTTCGTCTTGTCTTCCGTTCCGCGATCTCTCGTTCCGCAATAACGTGAATGTGTTTACCTACACTCGAGGTCCATACCGCAGTGCTCATTCTCAAGCGTTCACGTTTACGTCAAGTGCTATAAATTCATTTGTTTATTTTTCTTTTCGTTTAAATTCATTAAGTTTTCGGCACAATTCTTTGTCTCCCCGAGCTCTTCGTTCGACCTTCCCCCACTTCCTTTTTCGTAACATCCTTGTTTATACATTTATTTCTCTCTCTCATTCTCTCTTATTCCGACGATTATATCAGACGTCCAAATGATTTTCGTACACAATCCGCTCGATTTTTATTTTTCTCTTAAAAGATATTTTCATTCGTGGATTTTAATATGGGTATACGAATTGTACATTGTTTGTTAATTTTTATATATTTTCTTTCATTTTTTATATTTCTCCTCCTGCTGGTCGTATATTTAATATCAATTAATTGCTTCTTCAGCTTTCAAGGCTGGAAAATATATTTGGTTGTTTCTTTTTTGTTTTGTTTTTATTAAAAAAGAACGTATCTGTAAATTGTCGATTCGTCGCATTTATTTTTTACAATGCGCATTTATCGATTTGTGAATACGTGGGTATATAATATTCTCATTCTCTCCCTCTTTTTTTTTTTATCTTTTTCGTTCTATATAGATGCTACGTAATCGGACAGCCTCGAGAGCAACAATTGGGTGATTCTTGATTTAGAAAAAGTTGATAACGGTTTTGTTTAAACATTTCTTCACAACTTCAATATATATATATGCATACATATATATTTATTTATTTATACGTATGTATATATATATATATATATAATTATTATTTTGAATATTTCCTTACTTATGTTTAAATTTGTATGTTTTTTTCACTCGTACCAAATTCGGGCTCACAATAGTCCTCGTCGATGCTCTTTGTATCACTGAATCGAGCACGTTTTCCCAGTCTCTGTAGAACGTAGGGTTATCCTCGAGCCCGGTGTATTGTTCTCGTTTCCAGCTGCTAAAGAACACGTTTTGGTCCTCATTATCATCAGATCGGTTCTTATACTCGGACGTCGGACGTTGGGGGCAACGACGCCACAGGCGTCGCTCAGACGACGCTTTATGCTCAACGTTGCTTTGTGCTTCGGCTAAAAAAATAACAACAACGAAAAAGGACGAGAGATAATCGCAGGAATAATAGAAAAGCTGGTAAAATTGATTCGAGTAGGTTTTTATTTTTTATTGATTTGTGAAAGATCGAAGGGAGGAAGGAATTTTGGTAACTATGCAGAAATGGGGCACCTCAGTTATTTTTACGCAAAAATTTTGTTTTTTGTACTATCTGATTTTCAGGATATTATTGAGTGAGTTTGACACGGGGGAGACTGAGATTTTTTTATTATTTCCGTAAGTTATGGGAAGTTTATTTATATTATTTATTTGTTATTTTTGATAGAATAAATAATTTATTTATATTATTATTATTTATATTATTTCCATTTATTTTATTATTTCCATAAGTTTGAGGAAACGACAAAATGATGAATTTTTTTTGCATCTTGGCGTCTGAATTGACGATGAAGAGATGTTTATAAAATAAGCATTTCAGAATGTAATACTTGTGTCAAATCGCAAGTACCATTTTCCCCTTTTGTTATTAAATTTTAAATGAAATATTTAAATTAAATTTAAAAATAATACCCACTTAAAAAGCTCATGAAAATAAAAAAATAATAATTCCCACTGACCCACCAATACTCACAAACACACACTATTGGAGGTGACAAAAAATATGGTACTTCAATATTACGTAGCTCTTAAAAATTTGATGGTGCCCCCGCTTCTGAATAATTACCGGAAGTTCGATGGAACGTTTTTGTTTTTCTGACCTGAGATGGTGGTAGCATCGTCGGCGAACCAAAAGTCAATGGTACTTTGCGATGATGATTGGGCGCCATTTCTAATGGTAAACCTGCCACCACGAACAGCTGATAGAACAATTCGTCAATGTGATAATTTCGTTTCGCCGAAACTTCCACGAAGATGCAGCAGTCGTCCTGAGAGTTGCAATATTCCTCAGCTTCCTCAACCGTCACTGACCTGCTTGTGATACGAAAATTAAGAGAAAACTACATCACGCGAAACGTACAATCAATTATTCTCGGTTATCCCGAAATTTTTAATTACTTCGCGTCTCGGGGTTGTCACATCTTTTCGTTCTTTTACCACTTAATTAAATCTTCGATAAACATGACCGCTTCACACATATTTCAATATTTCACGAAAACAAAAAATAATAATAATAATGTATTTGCTACAAAATCAAATTTCTCATTTTTGAGTAATCTCTTTTTTTAATTACCTTAAAAATGTGAAATGCAATCTTGATCTATTCATTAAAAATTCATGAAAAAAAAAAATTATTTTTCTTATCAATGTCGTTCCCTCTAATAATCATTTTCGAAAATGTACAAATTTTAACTAGCTTTGAAAGTATTCTGCACTTGGTTCAACCTGAAAAAATGACGAACTTTTTCGAAGTATTTTTTCGCACCAAAAAATTGTTCGCATATATATCTACATAAGTTTTTTTAGTCTGATAAAGTTTATTAGAAATAATAATCGAAGCGAATACTCGAAAAAAAAAAACATCGAAACCTTCGAAATATGGTACAAGAGAATTAAACGCACTTTGTCTCGCGATCGCACTTATTCCCAACTATGACCATTGGAACTTTTAGATTGTGAAGGCTTTTCCGGCTTTTGCCCTGTGTCGCGCTGACTTTCGACTCTAGGATAGCCTCTCTGAGCCTTATCGTTTCTTCGAACGATTCTCGACAGTCCATGCTGAACACTAGCACGAACAAGTCACCTGTCAACAATCGAAGTAGAAAAAAAGAGCTTTTTGAAATCGTTCGAATATGAAAATTGCATTTTCAATTTCGTCTAATTTGTATTTCATTCCTGATCGGTTCAATTGAGTAATCAGTTCAATAAATTCATCAAATTTCTCCTAAAAAATGAAACATGTGTTTGAGATTTAATCAATATAATGGGATTATTATTAATGGATGTTTAAATTAATGATACAATAATAATAGTAATAATAATAAACCAAAAATAAAAGAAAACACTTGATATTTAAATATTCTATCTATACAATCATTAATATAATTATATAGATAAAATATTATTATAATTATTAAAATCATAAAAATTATTAAATATTATTGCGTTATTAAGTATTTTAATATTAATAATAATTATTTATTCATTATTGTTATAATACAAAAAACTATTATCAATTTAACAAGTGAATTTAATAAATTTCGTTAACCCTTTAAAAAATCTAGGACGCCCCGTATCACGCCTGCGTAAATAATTAAGCGCGCGTGATAAGAGCATACTCTTATCAGACGAATTTGTAATTCGTACACTCATGCGCATTGCCGACGACAAATTTTCGCTTCGATTTTTGTTGGCTGCCGACAATGATATTACGCGTGTACTCGTTGGCACGCGAGACGATCGAGCAAAACTCTACACGATCTGCCTATAAAATAGCGTACGTTTCGTTTCTTGTCACATAAGCTTCCTCCTGGCGTATGAATATTAATCCGCAAGGGTAATTTTCTCCGCGGACTCAACCGTGGAATATTAATAATATTGGCACACACTATACGCAATTATGCAGGTATATATGTGGTACCGGAAATTGGCTTCTTACGGTTGCGATACAAAAAAAAAAGAATAAATCAAATGGTAATTAACTTTTTTTTTATCAAGCTTCAAAATTTGAAAAGAAAAAAAAAATTCTGTGTACTTTGGACTTTTTCGATTACGTCACGATGTCAGGATACGTGTAACAGTTTTAATTAAACGGTGTATCTACCACTCGTTTTCATAATTATTTACAACTGATTTAAATACGAATAATTTATCAATAAACAATTTTGTGTAATATTTTTAAATGTTTATCGATATATTCGAACGTTATTATTAATATCTTAAGATTACACAAACCTTATAAATTTTACGTAATAAATAATCACCCAAATCTTATAAATCCTATATAAACAAAAATCAATGCAAACAAACGTCCAAGAAATTTTCAAAAATAATTTAACGAATTCTATCACAATTACTTTTTTTTTAAAACCTTAATGATCTTTAAATAACAAAAAAAGAATTTTTGAATAACAATTCATCGAATTATAAATGACGAATTTAAATTGAAAAATGTTTTCGATAACAATAATAACAATAATAATGAATAACGTTTGTATCGTCACGGAATAACTTTTTTAAATACGTTGCAATGCACTAGAACTGACGGAATATAGGAAGTTCCCCTCTCAATTACAAACAGAACTATTACCATTATTGATTAACTAGTTTTATAATCAATCGATGAAATTTGTTCGTTCAGCTATCAATTACTGTGAATTAATTAAATAGTTTGTCCCCTACAAGACGAGTTATGAAATTTCATTCGTGAAGCACCAAAATTCCGTAGGCGAATATCAGAAGGCAAATTAATATTCAATTGGAAGTGAGGGATGGATGGAGGGCAATTGCACATGCAATTTCTCTCTGGCGAGCGATTTATACATTATTAAATTTTGGCCCGTCAAGGTTTCGAAAGCCCGTTCGTTTGTGGATTCGTATTGACAATGGGAAACCGACAATACCAGGGCTCGGAGGTCCTCGGAATTCGCGTAGGTGTACCGGAAATGAGAAATACACCATACTTCTGTTACGAACAAATTGTGCCAACGTGTCACCAAACTCCATTAAGTCTCGTGTCGCGTGTGACAGTTTTTTTTTTTGTTTTTCGTACGCTACGACGAAGAGAGGTTCTTTATCATTGAAAAACAATAATAATAACAACAATAATAATTTGTTCGAGTACCGAGCTGTATCGGATAAGCGAGGTGTACCGTGTCGACGGACCGTCGTGTTGCAAACGTCCGTCAATCTCTATTGTACGATCGGACATCGCGTATCCGCCACGAGGGTGAGATAATGCAAAGTCCTTTCTGCATCGGATTATTTCGATACGTCGTATACGAGCAATGATAATAACAACAGCATCAACAATCACATCGATAATAATATAAATACTAACGATGGTTTTGACTTTTCAATAATAATAAGGATATCTATGAAAATAATAAATCATAATTAAAATAAAGAATAATAATAATAAATAATAATGGAAATACAGAATAACAATAATGAATACACAAATAAAAATACAAAGTAGGTAATAATAATAATAATATTTTATTTAATAATAATATACAGGGTCACGAGATAGAGAAAAATTGAACATTTCTGTATTTAATTAAACCCAAACAAACCCAAGCGAACCCAAATAGAATTGTAACAATGACAATAATAACACAAATGCTATAATAACAACGAGAATAATAATGATCTACTGAATAGGCAATTTTGAAAAAAACAATTGGGTTTTCAATTGATTTGTTGATTTTTGTTATGATATATTTTTTTAATTCATTTATTTATTTATATTATGTTTGTATGTATTAATAATCGATTTTATTATTTTTAAAGTATTATTATTTATTTATTATTGTATTCAATATTAGTAACAATAATAATGATAAAACTGATAAAAAGGAAAGGTGAAAGTAGGGCTAGCATACAGTTTTATTTTTTGGAGTTGCGAATAAAGCGTTGCTCCGCGATGAAAGAGCTTGCGGGCTTTTATCACTCCAAGCCCTTTTACTTCGAGTTCCTTAGAGACCCCCCAGAGTTTTACTCACAGTCACTCGTTCCTAATGTACTACTGTTTCGCATCAGCGCGAGGGTGGACTCGACAGACGCGATGCCGATACCGGCGTTCGTATTTCGTCGAGTTTCGATTCTGCTCTGACATCGAAATCTCAGCAAAACTGGATCTGACTCGGTATTGAACGCGGAGGTTGGCTGTACGGTCACCCATTGAAATTATCAACGAGGAGAAAATTATCAAAGTGATCGATCGGCAAAGTTGCTCGTTCTGTCGTTTTCTAATTTTTCATATTTTTTATTCACATTATTTAATTTTTAAAATTATTCATATTTCGTAATTGTTATAATTTTCAATTATTCATGTATTTTTTATTTTTAATACATCAATGATTTTGGAAGTTTTTTAAAATCAAGAGTTAATCGTCTGGTGCAAATATTTTTGAAAAAATATCCAAATTGTGTGTTTTTTTTTTGGTCAGTTAAAAATAAAACACAGTTTTTCCATTTTCATTGGATGAGAGAAGAGAGCAAAAGGTTTTCCCTTGTATTTCGAGTTTTATGAGAGTGCGAATTTCTCCGGTACTAACAATTTCGAGACGGTACCCAAAATTTCACTTTTTTTTGGGCAGTTGAAGAGAAAACGTTGCTCTTCCATTTTTATTAGATTGAGAAGAAGATCAAAAGATTTTTCCTCGTATTTCGAGCTTTGTACGAGCACCGGAATATTTTCTGAAAGTTCAGAATGATTTTCGACGTTTCTTTTCTGTTAGTGGAGATATCGGAGGCGTTAAAAAAAAATGAGAATAACAAACGGCGTTCCGGTGATGCTTAGGGGAAGGTAATATTTTTTTAAAGCTTCCTTTTATGTGGATTATAATTCGTGTGAGTTATGGGATCGAGATAAAAATTCCTACGAGCTGGGGTAAAAAAATCTAGGGTAAAAAAAAACTGGGGTAAAGAAATATTACTAAAAAAAAAAGTGACGATAAAAATTCATGCGAACGTGCGAAAGCGCGTAAAAAGAGGCGTTTGCACATATTAGGAGAGTAACGGCGAAGTCGAGGCTTAAAATAGACGGATTGATCTGGAATACCTCGTTATAAGGGTGAACGTGGCAATAAACGTTGCAACGGAATAAAAATGGTCGATTCACGTGGTAAACATACGCGAGATCGGAGAAAACCTCAGGGAGAAAACCGTTCGAGTTCGTAACCTCGATGAGGTTTTTTTTTCATCGTGGAAAGATTGTCGTAGGTGGTATTCCAGCCCACGCCGCTTTGATTTTCGTTTCGCGAAACCTCTTGCCCTCCCATAACCGTTCGTATAGACGTCTGAATAGCTCTTTCTTTTTTTTTTTTTATTTTACGAGTATTTACGAGTATTTACGATCGCAATGAAACCTCTTTTCTGTCGTACCATACTTTCGTTTTTATCGTCGCATCCTTTTATTATATCGAATTTCGGGACTCCGACGATCCCGACAACCCAATAAAATGAAAAAAACTTTCCAGCTGTTCGACCCATTGCCCTCAAATATATAACCAGCTGGAACAAAAAACTGGCTGCAATTCTTGACACGAAACGATCTTTTATTTTTTTACTGACATATTTAAAAATAGGTACTTTTTGAAAAATAGGGAAGTTTTAAAAATCGGTCGATTTAAAAAATCGGTCTATTCAAAAATAGATCAATTTAAAAAATAGGTAACTTTTAAAAATAAGTATATTTAAAAAAGGTACTTCGTTGGCATTAAATGTTTTTTTTCCCATCGTCACGATTATTGAAAATTTGCAAATTTGGCTCACTTTTTATTTGATTATTATTAGTTTCATAATAAAATTACGTGACTTTTTCCAAATTTGATTTGAAAAAAATATAATACTACTTTCATTTTTATTATCAGACCGTAAATTGCATTTAATTGGTTTTTATAACGTATTTATATTATTATTATTATTATTATATTGTATAATTATTATTTAGTTAGAGTCTAATGTCTATACATTATATAATATTATTCTTAACAGGCTGTACATTGTATTTTATTTCATGAACAAACATTTCTTTTTTCGATAAAAAGAAAAATTATTTATCAAATTTCATAGAAATGTAATAAAAATGTTTATTCGTTCGTAATGACGCTACGCGAATGTGAGTAACCAGCGAGGCATTTTTCCCTGGAGAATACCAGCAAATTTGCGACACAGAATTCCACTAGGAGAAATTGTACATTATTAATGATACGTAAGAGGCTCTTTTTACGAAAGTGGCAAGAAGAAAAATCTAATTTCCGGTGAATGGGGAGGACCTTCTAGGAATTCACCCCCAGTTGCGTTCGCTGATATGTGCAAGGGTTTCAAGGGTTTTCCATGATTTCCTCACAGACGTGGAATTGAACGAAAGGAGAGAATGAGGGAAAAGGAAGGAGAGAGAGGGAGGGTGGGAAAGTCGGACGTCAAATAAATAGTTCGAGACCCTCGTAACGTCAGTCTTCCGGATTCCTTCTGTACAACTCCCTATGTACAAACCACTTGTGAACAAAAATTCACCCCTGCCGTGTCTGTTCTTCGTTCTTCTCGTTCGCTCATTTTGGACATTGGGACTGCATTCTCTAATGGAAATATAACTTTCTCTGAGATGTCCCTTTTTACCCTTGGAAAACCAATTTTTATACCTTTCTCGTCTACCCTAAATTTAAACAAAATTCGGATAATAAAATATATATTGAATATATTTTATTTATCGACGTAATACTGAACGATTGCACGATGGATTTTTAAAAATCGGAAAGATTGTTAAATATTTGAGGAATTCGAATTGCTGATGTTAGATAATGTTGTAATAATATGTAAATTAGTTATGATTTTTTAAAATTAAATTATTTAGTTAAATAACGTACTTATGAATTTAAACAGGGTTTTTTAAAATGAGAATACAGCTTTTGCAAACGTTCATTGTCGCAAAACGAATGGAATTTTAATTTCATATTATGAAATTTTTATTTGATATCAGCAAAATTAGAAAGGAATAAAATATCAATTTAACATTATCAAGATTTTGGATAAATCGATTGATTGGATCAATTTTCAAATAAATAGGTCATCGCGTTTGACGATTTACAAAATAGTGAAAAATAAGAAATAAAAATTCGTCAATATACTTCAAATTCTAAGCTTTCGAATGAAACAAACTTTGATGAAATCGGACAAATCCTTTTTCGACTAAAAATTCTCAAAAATCAGGTGTTTTTTAAAAATACGAATTCTTCCAATGAAAAAAATGAAAAAATTATTTTCATGACGTCATATTGCGTAACTTTGAATTGTTTTGAAATAATTGTTTGGGTTCGACCGCGTTTTTTGTCCTAGAATTGTTTTTTTTCCTTTAGCCTGAGGTATAAGTGGAACGGGCAGGAAGGGTAGAACGGAACGCTGCTCTTTTTATTCCCATCGAAATTCGAAGCCTCATTTCCGTTGTTTCTGAGCTGCCGGTGTATACTCGCTGAGCCCTCGAGCCGTCAGCGAAGTGTCTTCTGCTCGCGCTCACAAATGTTCATGCGTATATCCAAGCAAGTCCGTATGACTGTGCATCTCGGTTGGAAGATATACCCCTGGTATTGTGTGCATACGAGTGCTTCGCACATCGAAGAATCCCATCGCTTTGAGCCGAGTATTGTCTCCGTAAATCGGGGTCAGCACGAGAAAAGCATCGTCGATTCTCGGCCCAAGTGTGACTCGAGCCTCCCTTATATAGTATATCCAAATATTCCAAAAATTCGTACGAACGAAACGTCAAAATTGAAAAATCCCAAATCTCAAGTCTCGGAAATCTTTCCGCCTTAGAAACACACTTTATTAAACAAATTTTTATTTCGCTAATTAGTTTATTAAAAAAACAAATTAGACAAAAAAATGTGTTTATTAAACAAATTATTATTTGTCTAATTTAAAAATAGACATCAAACAAAACTTTTAAACTAAAAATTAATACAGAAATAATTATTATTTAACTACGTTTAAACTCTCATTGTTAACTAATGTTTGTTCAACAAATTTTTATTCGACTAATTTAAAAATACAAATTAAACAAAACTTTCAGACTAAAAATTAAAAGAAAATTCATTTTAATTCAACCACTTTTAAACTCTTATCGTCAACTAAATATTTTTCGAAAAATGGCAAAAACGTGATGTGAAATTGTGCATAGCTTGATCGTAGTAATCAATAGGCCACGGGTCAATTATCGTTCGAATCGCGATGTTGCAAAATAAAGAAAGAATAAACGACGGAAAGGGAGTCTTTCGGTCGATCGAAAGGGAAACATTGGTCGGGAATTCGAGTGGACGGCGAGGGACAAAGCAATTTCTCTGTAAGAACACTCGAGCTGTGTATAGGCATACATACGTATGCGCGTCGATCGGAAAATCCCTCGACGACCACTCGAATTCTCGACCTCCACTTATGAGGTATCACACGAGCTTTTTTTTCCTCTCCTTTTTGCTTCTTTCCCTCGTTTTTCCGCTTTCACGAAGCGCGAGTAAGTTATACGTGAATTTACGTTCCTTGGCTCCTGCGATCGGGGATTCGCGTCTATAAAAAAAAAATCGAAAGATTTCCCAAGGCCCAAGACTGTGATACCGCGACCATGAATAAATCATAAACCGCGCATATCGCGGTTATACGTACACCTAACTGGCTGTTTCGGGAATAATAATGGGTGTCAGAAACGCACCAAATAGGAAGCTGAGAAATGAGAAGTACCTATGAATAATGGATACCGGCGGAAATAATAAATTGGCTGCGAAATAAACTAGTGCGATACGTGGGGACAAAGATACCAGCAGTAACAGCCGTACGTTTTCCAATTTATGGCAAATCGATCATGCTCGAAGATTTTTTACCAGCCCGGAAAATCAACTTTCAACGGAGTAATTATCATTCATTTTTCGATCATTCAGATTTTTTCATTTATTTATTCTTTTTTTTCTATTATGTATGATTTATTTTTTTACTTGTATATTATGTATATATAATAATATCAATAATTATAATGATGTCAATAATAATTAAATTTAATAAAATACTTCAATGTGTCAAAGTAATAATAATATTTACAATAATGATTTTATTCAATGAAGTCATCAAAATGAATATTTAAAAAATAATTAATATCAATTAGTGAAAAAATAATAATCATAGTTATTATTATCTAAATAATAATTATTTACTTGTAAAATCGATGGGGTATAAAATTGATTGATATCAGATCGATATGAGGGCACATTGTTACGAAATATATTAATCATTAATTATAAATGTTTCTTTGGATTTGAGAAAATATATTTTTAATTTTTGTTCCCTTCACTGTATCTGACCTCACGTATTCTTCTGATCCAAATATTTTTTTTGGAACCCGTAAAAATATGGCACGTGACATTTCGAATTTACTGGCTTTCTTTCTCCCTTCTTATCTTATGGCCAATTTATACGCACACATGTCGCAGGTGGGAGCTGAAAAATGAAGCAGCCCTACGAGACGGTACGAACATAACGTTTAAGAATGTAAATATTGCTGGGGTTAGGATGAAGAAAAAAATCGCATTTGCTGCTAAAATTTATGTCAAAAAATGTAGTATTAAATACGTCAATGTAAAAATCTCAATCCTTCATATATTCTGAGTTCTCGGTTCTTTTTATGATTCACACGAAATAATTTGAAAAGTCATTTTTTTTCTTTTAACGAACTTTCATTCAAAATTTGTCTCATTGAATTTTCACGAATTCCAAAAAAAAAAAAAAAAAAAAAAAAAACAAACAGAATACTGATTTAATTTTTCCAATCGGAACCGTTGCGTGATTTCGTGTCCACGTGTGCTAGGTCAATTTTGAATTGGAACCCTTCGGATCGTTCGTCACACTCTCGACCCTCCTCCTCGTGATATCCTTTACCCTTGTACCCTTTTTAACCCTGAATCGTGCGCAGGGGTGCGGCTAAATGTGTCGAGTATCCATTTCACGAGGCGGTTCGCGACCGTTGTTGGGCCTATCTTGAACTTAAGTTTCCGCTTGAGTTTTGCCTCCTCGCCGAGGTTTGGATAGTCCAGAATTGCCGCTGGCTCGGAAGCGGGATCGCGAGAATACGCGCCCGGAAAAGCTCTCCGTGACTCACGAGAATCGAAAGAGCCATCTCTCGCACTCGTTGCCCTGAATATATCGACGTACGCGTATGGGCTTTCCCAAGGAAAATCAGCGATCTGACGTAGAAACGATTTTACAAATTCTCAAAAATTGTTTTCTATTTTTTTATCGTCGATAAAAATGATCATTTTTGTTCTACTGATATTCATTTGCGTGATATATGTTGTATAATGTTAAACATTTGACGTTTTTTCCAACCGTTTACGAAGTTATCAATGGCTTTATTATTGTTTGTTCAAATAATTTAATTATTAAATTCTACACGTTTTTCAATCGCGAGTAAAAATTTTGTATCGTTTCATGTTTGTTATTTCGTCATTATTCGAGGAATTTATCATTGATTTTAGTATTTATTGATATACCTACTAATTAATAATATAATAATATTGATACGTTTATTGGGAAATAATACAATTAATAATGCAATAATTTTCTTTTATCGTTAATACAATTATTATTAAATATTAGTATTGGCGTATTTAAGCATCTTCATGAATTAATATTTCTATCTACTTAATAATGTACCAATATATATACATATAATATATACGTGTACAAATATTCAGCTTGCAATTAATCATTTTCAGGTTGCACATTAAAAAAATTAACAGTTTTTTTAAGTGCGACAAATTTTGAACTTTCTTTTCCCAAAATTGAAGAATTTTATTATAGAAGGATTAATGAATATTTTTATTTATTAAAAATATTAAGTAAAACTCTTTATTAAGTACATTAATTATTCTTCCTGCAATTCTATATGTTACGAAAAATGAAATAAAATGCTCATTGTCAAAGTCACATTGGCTCGGAAAAGACCATGTAATATCGTACAGAAAAAAAGGGAGGTAGAGTGAGTAAGGAGGTGGAACGGCAGGGGAGGGGGGGGGGGGGCGGTAACTTTCGAGTGACGAAACGAGACAGCCGTACGAGACCATTTGGAGTCGTAGTTTATCCGTGAAAAGGATATAAGCGAAAAAATGAAGAAAAAGAAGAAAGTAATAATAATAATAAAAAAAAATAAAACAAGAATTCCCCAAGGATTTTTCGTCTAGAGGAAAATGTATCTCGTCGCTAGCTCGCGACCCATGCTTCAAGTCACTCCGAGAGAAGCTCCAACTTCTTATCCTCCCTTGCTTCGTATTAAATTATTTCTGCATACTTTTTACGTACAAAGGGATGAAAAATATCTTATCGTATCTTCGTCTAGTGGCGCCACCGTTATTTCCTTTTTTTTTTAACACCCAGCTTGGACACATTACGCGTCATTTTCTCGAAGTCACGTTTTTCATCTTTCCCGAGATGAAATATTTCACACCTCTCGAATTTCCTTTCCTTTTTCAAAAACCCTACGAAAATCGGATTCCTAAGGGTCGCCATGTCGAAAACGTTACGAGTCATGTTTTCGCGGGTGTCGAAGGGGAAACACAATTTTAGGGCTCAATTTGACGCCCCTTGTGTACAGGTTCGGTCAATGGTGCAAAACAACGTAAACTTTAAGTTTGGAGGGTGAAAATTATCGGGGGGAGGGGGATGTCGCGAGTGTCTTTGAGGAGAGATCGGACTCACCGGTGAGAAAGGACAGACGTCTCATGGCAGGAAAAGGATGATTGCCACTCGTGTCCAAAAGATCGAGTTGATGCACCTCCCCTCTTATTCTGTACAATTTACGATGAAAGTCCTCGATCGTTGGCGTGTAACTCTCCTCGAATTTGTTGGAGAGAAATCTGCAAAATACGAGGATTTATCGATCGGGAGTCAAGAACACACAAAAAAAGAAAAAGATAACAAAAATTCCAAAGTCGAAACAAAATAATATTGAAGGTTGCAACAATTTTGAAGTTTGGAAACGAAGAACATTTTTTATTTTATTTTATGCTCGAAATTTTTGAAAAAGGAACAAACCCAAACAAATCCAAACCCAAATAAACAGCATGTTCAACGTACAAATAATTCTGATCGACGAACGAGTAAAGTTCGCGATACACGGATGAGCTTTTCAGCGCTTGGCGTCAATCAGCCAACTTCACACTGACCCTTGACCCTGATACGTGACTGTAATATTTATATATCGAAGAGAAAGATTTTCAGCCTCGGAATCCGAAAGATGATAATCGGGATTCCGGATGTCGGACGAATCCAGGTTGGCTTAGGATCAGTCTTGATGTACACATGTGTGTTGAAGTACACGATGTAACGACCAGAGCTTTACAATCGTCATTCGACCATTCTCTATCCTTAGTGCACGAATCACTCATCCATCCTCCATTATTTCTCCACCGTAAATCGTTCTGTCACTTTTCTTGAAGCTTCAATAACGTTTCTCTTCTATTCCATGAATGACTTTTTTTTGGGACTTCAATGTTTCGTCAGTTGTCATTTTCGCTACACGAAATTTTCGCGTTATCGGACGCAGTTATCCGTTGATTTTGGAATCGACATTTAAAACGCTGTCAAATTGGACGCGCGAACGAACAGTTCTCTTCGTTCAACTTTAACATCACGAGTTTTCACACGAATCGAAAAAAACGAGTAATGCTCGGTGATAAAACTTTGCGTTGAATTTTCGGTCCTGATCGATAAGCGAAACTTCCTCATCGAGTTCAACCCTCGTTTTTCTTGTCTCCACCGTTGGCGAAGATATCACGTACTTTTCATCGTCATTAGAAGTTTATCGGTTACATCTTTGATGAGATTCGGGGCTCTTCGATAAATTATTTACAAGAATCGATGGGTCCACGATAAATTCGTGGATTGATAATCGTACCCGTTCGGGGATGACGATAATTTATAGTTGATGCGATTAACGGGAGTTACGTACGTATGCAAGCGCGTGTGCAAGCGGATCCCGTGTATATCGGATGTCGCTCACCACATTGGCCAACCGTAAATTCCGAAATGCTTCCGCAAATCGAACTAACCGGAATTCGATGAGGGAGTAAGGCAAACGTTGGATCTATCCGATGCCAGTGGCAAATTTTCATTCCTGATCAAATCTCACGATTATACGATGATCAGACGGGATTTGTTGGAACGTTGAATAAGTTCTCGCTGTTTTTTATTTTGTTTTGATAATTATTGGATGGATATCGAAAAAGATGCGCAGTTCCTGATAAAACTGTCAAGCACGCGTGAATATCGTCGAATTCGACTTAAATTATTATTGAAAATAGAATATTGATATTTTCCGCGTTAATTTATTATTCAATTAGCTATTCGCAAAGTATGTATGACAACACTACCCGAGCTTTTAAATTCACGATTCCCTTAACTTTTTGCCCAACCTGCCAGCGCTTTAAAAATTATTGTTCCGACAAATTTCAACCGGTAATTGATTACATTTAGTACCGTGTTCGTAATCTTGCGAACCGAACAGCAAAGTAGCAAATTTTAAATTCTTTACAGTATATATTGTATCCAAATGATAAAAATCCAGTTTTCCCAAAAGCCTGAATTTGTCTATATGGAAAACCGTAATAATCGAAAATCGACTATCGTAATTTTATTAGCTCAAAGTGATAAACTTTGCATTCTACATTACGAAGAATCAAAACTGTCGATACTGTGGTTCAAATTTTGATAACGGATGCACAATCGATTCTTCAACAATATGCAAAAATTGCAAAATCCGAAAGTTGTTATTTTTGAAACGATGTTAATGATTGTATCTCATTACCCATTATCATTTTCCTACTCTTTGCTACTCGCGCAGTTCCGGTAAGACCGTTTGTTGTCCAACAGCGGGAACTTAATCAACCTCCTAATATATATTTCAGGTTGCATGATTCGCGCCAAGATGCATGCACCGTTCGACCCATCGTTGATTATAAACGCACGTATCGTGACTGGGAAAAGTGGTGGAGTCGTTGATACCGGGTTTTCTACGTAGCTCACAGAAGGCGTTATGGGGAGAGTACTCCGTGGTGGTACATGCGAGGATATTCGAGTTCGAACGTATTGTCGAGTTGAAACGAAATCTATCGATAGGTAGGTAGAATTTGTGAGAGCGGTGAAACAATGACGTCAACGGTAGAACGTAAACGAAGTTACAGGTCGATGGACGAGTATTGTAGTGGGGTTTTCCTCTTTCTTCCGTTGGACGCTTGGCAAGCCCTGTACGACTTTTTCATTTTCCCTTTTTCCCTGGGAATCGATACACAGCTCGGAACGTGTGTACGCAGGAGGAAGAGTTTCTCGCGCAGTTGTTGAAAAACTAAACCGGAGACTTTCCCCGATGACATTCTCGTGATCCAATAATTGTCCTTTTTTTTGTTCTCTCTGGTGTTGCCTTTGATGCTTCGCTGAGTTTTCTTTTCCTCTTTTTTTTTGTCAGGCTTGCGTGGCTTCCGAAACTTATTGGAGCGAATGTGCGACGGGGGAAGACAAAAGGGAAAAAGATATTTCGTTAGGTATCCTATAATTCGCGATCGATTAAAGGGGCGAAGTCAATGTTTAGTGGGAAGACAACCCTGTTGGGTATGTTCTCGATAATTCATCGAGGGCAAAGCGAACTACAGTGGATCCTTCATTATCCAATCGAGAGTTATCCGAAAGGCCAATTGTCCCAATATGGTGATTTGAGTTATTCAAAACATCAAACATCAAAACTGTCCATCTTCGTATTACTTCGTTAATTTATTTAATTAATAAAATTTAACATTCGATTTGAAACGAATATTTAATTAACGAACAAAGAAATTAAGGGAATTTATAAAGATTATAAAAAGTGTTTATTTTTTTGATCGTCAGAGTGAAAACCGTCGTTCAACAGGATGGTCCTGAAGTAGTCGGGATGGTAGTAATTTTTATGAATAGTAATGTATATATGCTCGTGTACCTAGCACCACGTGAATCACCGTAAAACGTGCTCGCAAGTCTGAGCGCACCTCCGTTAGTATACCGGAAGGAGAAACAGCGCTGAGCCGACCGAGAAAGAGAGACGCAGTCTGTTATACCTCGGACCAACCGCACGTTTCATTTTGCGATACACCGCGGGTCTGTCGATGCACGTGCACGTACGAATAGCTTCGAATGGTTTTCTCATAGGCGAAATGCAGTTTCATTGCATTGCGAAGCCAAAGAGTGCCCGGGTATCCATTTGCGGAATGGATTACGTATGCGAAGCAGCGGATAGTAAAAACTATATCGTGTACAAATTTAAGACTCAGCAATCTCCTGATTTCAAGTCCGAAATCGACAATATACAAGTTACAAGAACTCAAAAAAGTGCATTTTTTTTTTCAAGTTTGATATCGAGGATGAAATGCAAAATCATGATCACTTTGTCACTTTTTTACTTATCAATTTAATTAAGTTTTTTCAAATTATTTTTTAGAAATTTTTTTCATTGTTGTAATTTTTTATCGTCCGTCAGAATTGAGTTTGCTGATTTTTTATGGATGCCGGAAAAACGTTTATTATTATTATTCAAAATTAATGATCTCTCTTATTTGTTATATGTATTATTATATTAATTTGATTTATTTCAGTTATTATTTATTTATTTATTACTTTAGATTTTTTGGTCGAAAGTTTAATATTTTCTGTTTTATGATTCACCTTTATTATCGTAGTTTTTAAGGTGTTATTGTTGTTCATTATTATTAACAATTATTGTTAACGCCCTAACTGGGTGTTAGCAATAATTAATTTTGTTAATAAGAGTTTATAAATGTTTCAACAATAATTGAGGTCGGACTGTTTTTTTCGATTTCGTAGATTATTCAAAATTTCAATAATTATTACAATTTTTTAATATCCATCCAGTACTACCTCAAGGTCACGTTCTATCATTGAAAAATTCAATGTCTTCGTAAACGTTTAATATTGTAAACTGACCTCGCTACGATGGCTGTTTTACCAACTCGGGCGGTCCCGAGTACGATCAGTCTGTAACAATTTTTGGGTGGTGGTTTGCACGAATCCTCCTGCGAGGAAGTCGAAGCCGGACTCGGGCTGACCGGGACCGGTAAGATGCCATCCTCGGGGCTCGTGCGCCCCTCGAGATCCTGGGCGCCCCTTCGACCACGAATTTGTCGTGGCTCCGCGCCCTCCTCGATCGTACTTCCACCACTGCCACAGAGTCGCTGCACGCAACCGAACAATCGTCCACACGCCTCCAGCTTTAACGAAAAAGTCATATTTTACTGTTTTTTTTCCGATCGCATTCAATTTTCTAAAAAAGAAAATTTAATTTTGTATATAATTAAATTAATGACACATATCATTTCAAAATCATTCGATAATTTATTGATTTTCAAATCAAATGATTTTTTAGTCATTCAATTTAAATATCATTTCAATTAATAAACATTTTATTCAAAACTAATTCGATTTTATAATAATTCTATTTAAAAACAATTGAATTTAAATATTATTTAATTTATAACTCTTTACCACAAAAATAAGCTAATTTGTATTTTATTTTAAAACGTTTAAATTTAGTTGTCGATTCGTTTGAACAGAATAAAATGGGTTTTATTACTTCAATATTTGTAATATTCCGTTGAATGTCGCTTTTTTTATAGTTCTTTTTTTTTAATCTAATTTTTACCCAATTTACCGTTCGTTAATTTTTTTTTAGTTTAATTAAAAATTCAGTCTCCTTTTTCCATCCCTATTCCCCGGATTCTCGCTCCTACCTTGTCCTCCATACTCGCACATCATTTCTGGTTTTTCTTGTTTTCATTAAACGCAACGGGTTGGATACCCTCTGATATTACAACCACCGGGGGAAAACTCTCGCGAAACGTTCTTTAAAAGACAATGTAAATGCCCCAGGGTCGAGGCTTGATATCCCTTTAGTGATACACATTTAAGAAAAGGTTTATACGAATTCGAAACGGCACATCTTTTGTTCTGGCATCTTTGAGACCTCGTTTATACTCAATTCTTCGCCAACTTGAATATCGTGACCCTTGGGACCCGGCACAACCAGATGGTTTGGAAGGAGAAGACAAAAAAAAATATTAACCATATTTTTTTGTCGTTTCCTTTCGAACCAAGGTTTTCCTGGTTGACGATATATTACACCAACAATGTTTTTTTTTGTACATGTACAATAAAAAATAATACGTTGAAATGTATTATTAATAATATATATTTAATACGTCAATAATCGCCGATTAATTTAATGAAAAATTCTATTAATAAAACATATTGTCATATATTTTATTATTTGAATAAAACTTAATATCAAAAACAAAATTTATTAAAATTTAATCAATTAAATTTAAATTCAATATTAAAAACATAGATGGGAATTTTTGGTAAAGAAAAAAGTAGTAAAAAAAACCAGGTTTTTTTTTCAATGTTTCATTTCGTTACGCCATCGAATATTATACCTACGCGAATAGCTCGTTCAATTATTGCACGGTTTAATTAACGATCTTAATCACGTTGCGTCATAATCCGAAGTATTTAATTTAGCACTTCAATGAGATAGAAGATTACATGTCATCGCAACGTTCAGCGATGGCACCTTTTGATATGGTAAATTAGGCCACGTGTGACGGATCATGTTTCCTCGGGGATTCACATTGCTCCAATAACGATGAATGCGTATACGTCGAGGGAATAAAAAATAAAAAAAAAAACAACAACAACGACAATAATCACAACTAACGTTAAGAACAACAGACTTCAGCCTTATAACGATTACGATGAATGATTATGCGTAATTAATGAAGCTCCAATCTGAGCCGATTATTATGAAATATTAACTGCATATTCTGTACACCGATAGCAACCGAAAAACTAGAATTATTTGCAATTTTTAGATTTTTTAAATTGCACGAATAATAAAAATTGCATAAAAGATGTAATAAAAAATTGTTTGATGTATTTCAAAAGTGTATTTATTAAGATAAACAAACTCTAACATCAGTACGTTTATTCGTAATCTAAAAAAACAAGTCTTGAATATTTATTACTATTAAATTACTTATTGAAAAATTCTAAAATAATAAAAGTATTATTATTTTGCTAACAACTAAAATTCTTAAAAAGTGCACTAATTTTTATGAACTTTCAATTGTCCAACATATATTAATTAATCATAGTGAATACTTTGATCGTCCTTTTGCGATCGTTAATCAGACTCACTCGATATATCATATCACAGCAATTCGCTTCGAGTCCGGAAAGTTTTTTTTTTTTTTTTTTATCACTTTATTCCACCTTCTTTCTTCTAACCGTTCAGGTTCGGCACTTTAGCTTGGTGAACGACGAGGGCCCATCTCTTTCTTTCTCCCTCGCGTTTTTCTCTTACATTATTCTTTTTTTTTTTTTGGCCCCTCGTCTTTCGTCGTATCAATTGGACTTCTCCCCTGTTTCCTCTCGGCGTTTCATCAATCCTCTCTTTTCGACATCATGTGGAAAAACGTCTATCTCTTTCCAAGCCCGTAGCATGACATTTAGCTCGTCGCAATCGTCTCAACTCAGCTGACAGGCTTTTCTCCTTCAAATATATCGAACCCAATAAAATATGCCCCCTCTCCCCTTTCTATCTCTCTTCCAGTTATCTTTTGGCTCTTTGCACGAAAATCGTTTCCGTGACAAATAACTGTTGATGGAACTGATGGGACGTACAATATCGCCACTGGGCATGCGGACTTCCGCGATCGCTAACGAACCATTTCAACTAACCTCAAAACTCTTTTCGTTATTTTGCCGCGAACTTAACGCTCGAGGGATTAGAAAAATCAGGCCAGTGATCTGTCAATGAAAAAGAGCTTTTCACGTATCTGACGAACGTTAAAAATTGAATTTTCGAGGGACGAAAAACGTAAAGTCTCTTTTTAAAAAGAAGACGAAAATAGTTAAAAAAAGTAAAAAACGGTACGATATTTCTTCGTAGAATATATTTTACATTGAAACCTCAATCAAGTACAAGCCAATATCATCGAACTCACCTTCGTTTATTATCCAAACTGGATAATAAACATTTTCAAATTTTAAGTCATAATTACATCCGATTTATCAAAAAGTTAAACAAATACTCGAAATTCTGCTTTAACGAACTACCTAAAAAAAAAAAACGGTTATTGTCGAACCCAAAGAATTACGTAAAAACATTTCCAAAGTGTAGTGAACGTTCAAGTAATTATCGATCTGTAGTGATGAAGAGTGCACTCGTTTTTTTTAAATTTATTTTTGAGTATCACCCTTCTCTAATTAAGGATTCAAATTCAGCTTTGAACTTTTGATCTCGCTTTATGAAGCTCCCCCCCCCCTTCTCACCTCCATCGTCAAAGTATACTTTGAAGGGGCGTTTCCGTTTGCCAAGCAGTAGCAAACTTTTTCGAGTTTTCTTTTTATCCTAGGATAAACGAAAAGCGTTGCACATTTCTTTTTGTTCTTTTTGGTTCAACTTTTTGAGTTATCTTCGTATTCCAGGACAGACGAAAAACGCTTTACATTTATTTTTGTTTTTGTTAACGATGACTACGTTTGAAGCTTCATAGCCAGGTATTTCTGGTAGGTATTTGTTATATGCGAAATAATAATGTTTCGGCAAATTCCTACGTCCCCAACTATTTATCGACGTACACACGTGTGCACGGGCGGATGGGGAGAACTCTTATCTTCATGGACTCACGGGAGGCTCGTGGAAAGTGGTAGAGTACAGAAACTACGAGCATTTTGGTGGCATGGACAAAGAGTGGACAAAACGGACCTTATCTTTCACATCGTTTTACCCATTCGAGAATTTTACCGCTATACGTGTACGTACTGTGTACTGAATAACGAAACGGAAATAAAGACCCCTTTCCCTCCCCCACGCCCTGCGCCACCTCGTTCTCGTTTTTGCAATGGTATTTCTGTTTATTTTGCACTTTCCACCGAAGAGCGGTTCTTCTAATTTTTTTTTCTGATTGTATCAGCAATCAAATTTGGGTTATTGGGTCCCCGTATTATTTTTCTCCCACAATCGTCCCTCGAACAATTTTTTTTTGCCCCTCGACGAACAAAAGGCAAACTGGGTATTCGGAATATTTATAAATATTGATCAACGAAAGACAGAGTTTAGAGTATATAAACTCGGGAAATAGGAATTTTGGTAATTGAAATGAAAAAGACGAATTTTGAAACGAAATCTCATGAGCAATTGTACCCAACACTCGGTGAACAAAAAATGTTTTTACATTTTTGGGAAGCAGTTTAAAAATTATGATAAATTGAATCGCTGAAATTACTGGAAAGATATTAAACATAGGAAAATTTTGTGAAAATTCGATCAAAAAATTAGATTGATTGGAGATTCCAAAAATTTGATTGAAAATTCAACTTTTTGTAAAGTAACTTGCTGGATTGCTGGAAATATATTAAACACGTGCGAATTTTTTGAAAATTGGACGAATTTCTCGAAAATTGGAAGAACGATAGTAGGAAAATAGGAAAATTCAAGAAGGCCATTGAGCTTGTCAGTGTTTGGCTTGTAAAATCAAACGATCGAGTATAAAAAAAAAAAATGATTCGACCGTAACGCCAATGGTTTATGAATTTCCGCAAACGTGTTGGTTTTCAGTAAGGTTATGAAACCCGGCTGAAAAAGTGATATGACGTTAAAATTGATAAGCAATCTGCATTTGACACGTTGAATTTACGATTTTCTTTGACGATCGGAAAAATGGTCGCTGTTCGATATTTCGAAATAAAATTCAAGCTGGCTCGGATTTACTCTCGCCAAGACCAAACTGAGAACCAAAAGGGCATTACGAATTGTCGCCAACTCGTGAATAACGAACGATGGAAACGTAGAGAAAATAGCGTCGCGGTTTATATGGAAGCCGAGGGATTTATATCGTCACGCAGCGACGAATTTTCACCTACGAGGACATACCCGATATATACCCCACAGGGATTCAAGCCCTGTTTGTTTCTCCATACCGTGCTCACGATGTGAAGCCCCGAGATTTTTACCCTCGATTCACGAAGATCGAATATTCCCCAACTTGTCCAGAATTTTACATAAAGTTTGCATTGGCTCGCTTGATTTATTCAAAAGTTTGAAAAACCTTTCGCGTCGAGTCGCTAATCGCTTGAATCTCAACTTCACCATATTTGCACGAGCGTTCAACGTTAAAATCGTACAGAGCTCGCTTCCTTCCTTGTGTACTTGAAATCCGTTGAGCATAGCCGATACTCGGAGCGGTGACCGCTTAATCGTGAAAACACGTTTATCGTTTTAACAAGTACAGTTATTGGTGTGACAAGACCAAACGATTCGTCCTTTTTGGTCCTTTTTATTAAGTATAAAATCTACTTTACTTAATCTTTGATCTTTTATTTTTTAATCAATTTGCATATATTTAGATTTAAATGAATATCTTTAGATAATTTAATCAATTATATTTGGAAAATTGCCGCGTCGTATTTTAATTTTGGATGTTTAATTTATTATGGAATGAGTATTTTTTAAATTGTCAAAATTCAATTTGGAATAGTAAAATTTTAAAAATTTTTCAATTGTGAAATTGGAAAATTTACATTTTTTTAAATGTGAAATTTAGAAATTTCATGTCGTATTCTAATTTTGGATGTTTAATTTCTTATTGAATGATTATTTTTTAAATTGTGAATATTAAATTTGGTATTGTAAAATTTTGTAGATTTAAAAATTGTGAAATTGTGAAATTTACATTTTTTTAAATTGTAAAATTTCGAAAATTTGAGTTTTCATATGTCCGGTAAGACTTTAAACCAACGAAAACCAGGAAAACAAAAAAAATCACGAAAAAAAAGTGCGGTGGCTCTCGGTACAAAGGATTTCCGTGCGATGCCGGGAGGCTTGAAGATCGTCGGAAAATACGTTCGCCAGATCCAAGTTGAAAATATCGTTAAGAGCGTTAACGAAGTTTGGCGCTTTGGTGTCAGCAAAACTCGGTCGTTCTTCGTGCAAGAAACAGGGAAGCATCTCGTACGAGAAAATGTTGGTTCGAGCAAAATGTACGCGTACATGAAAGTTCCTCCGTTCACCCGGCTAACTCTATTAGAGATTGGGCGAGGAATGAGGCGTTTTACACGAGTATGGGATGACTCGGCGATACACCTCTTTATTGACTGGTACACGCGAGGTAGGAAAGGTCCTATTGATACACCCGGACAGATTGAATAGCTTCGAAACTTATTCCGATATCTGATACTTCCCCCTTAAGACGATGAAAATGAGGGATGAAAGGTGTATCTCGTGGCCTAGCATTTTGTCTTCCAAAACGGGTATTCACTATTGAACGACACGGAATACGCGAAACGACCGTCATCGTTGCGTCACTGACTCCACCAACCGTTCTATTTATAACGATGAACGATAATAACTATTTAATTAACTTTTAAGCTACGTACTCGCTACAGCCATTGTTACATTACATTATCGAACCAGGAGCTTCTGATTTATTTCAGGACGGCTCTACGATCATTTAACGTAACCCAAACAAACCCCAACAAATCCAAACAAATGCGTGTGAAAATATCTACACTTCTGCAATACTTAACAAATAATAAGATTTCAATAATAATTATGCTATAATAATAACAATTATACGATAACAATAATTATTATACTATAAAAATAACAATAAGAGTAACATTTTTGCAATAATAGTGAGAAATATTATTGTATAAGCCAACGTGTGATTAAACGGGGACCTTCCGGTTATTTCCAGGACAGTCCTACGATGATTCGATAAAACCCAAATAAACCTAAACAAATACCCGTAAAAATAATTATACTGCTGTAATTATTAATAGTTAATAGGATTACTGTAATTATACAATAATAATAATAATAATAATAATAACTTTGTTACAATAATAATAATTATAATAATAATTACAATTACAATAATAATAATTACAGTTACAATAATAATAATAATAATAACTTTGTTACAATAATAGTATAAAGAGGTCTGTTTTCGATAGACAATAATAACAATTGAATGAACTTTAAAACCGATACACCGTATTGTTCATTGGAGTTAGCAGAGAAAGAGGTTGCGCCAAAGTTTCTCACCCTCGAATGGGTAAACTTTCCAATTGTGCGTGAAAATTTTATCACTGACCGACAAACTGAAAGGACTCGCTCGTTTTTCAGAATACCCACTGTTTTAAGCTTTTCCCTGTGCGAGACGGCATTTTACGTGGGAATTGACACTTCGGACGCGATTGTCTTCTCGACCAGAAGCCGCGTTGTCATCGCAATTTCTAAATGTTAGAATTAAACGTTTAACGCAGGATTTTGCTTCGAAACTTTGAAAGTTCTTCGAAAGTAAATATAGATTGATGAATATTCTCTGAAAATAGTCCAAGTAGCGCTGATTAAGGGAATGACGAATGCGTTCCTAGCCACATCGACATTTTGAAATCCAATTTCTCCCATACTGTTCAACCGCTTGGAATAAAATTTATTGCGTGTATGCAGGACACTTGCTTTAAGCGGAACATGCTCGGCATTTACCAAAATTTTGAAAAAAATTGCGCAGATTGTGGTTACCATGGGAGAAATTGCGAGCTACGATTGCTACCGTAAGCGGCGCCAGGCAACAATGTCAAAAAAATATTGTAGACAAGTTTTTTGCATTTCCCCACTCTAATGTTGCACTTTCGGCAAAAAATCGGGCATTTTCGTAATCAGCAGAAAATTTCCGATTAAATAGACCCTTTTGAGAGTTCAAAAACGGAAAAAAAAATTATTCGACTTCCCCCGGCCACTTTTCCGGAATCGTGAAAATCACGATATTTCAAAAGGTCGTAGAGCAAACTTTTTATGTGCTATGGGGATTCAATTGGTGAGTTTGGAAAAGGTTTTTGCCTAACTTGAATAATGGCGTTGGATTCGTATCGATATCTCGTTTAGTTTTCCCGGAATATCCAGCTGAAAAATCGCAAAAAAAGAGGCAAAGGGGTATGTATGGAAAAATTTGCAAAAATCGATGGTCCAAATTTGAAATTCTGCCAAAAATCGAAAAATTATCGGATTTTAATTATTAAAAAAGCATTTTGAAGGGAAAATCATAATGAAGAGATTGAGCGCAAAGTGGAGTGCCAAATCCCAAAGGAAACGAAGTTATTCATGATTTAGTGAAAAAACTTATTTCGCCCAAAAATCCAAAAAAATTTTTGATTTTTAATATTTTTTTAATAGGTCCTTTACGATGTAATTTGATCCCCTGAATACAAATATACCATTCATTTCCCCAAAAACCCAAAATTTCTATGAAAAAATCGTAAAAAACACCTTAAAACACGTTTTTCTTTGCTTCGTTTCATGCTTTCGACAAA
>JAPYZI010000912.1:0-39408 GCA_030523105.1 Ophioninae sp. A BG-2022a
GGAAAGAATCCCCTACCGACCCGCCTTTGAAGCACTGGTCCTTGCTGCTATCAATCAGTGCGATAAAAGGCAAAACATCCCTTTGTGCCTAACGAGCCTGCACATACTCCGCGGGCACAACATTTAATTAAAAATTTCCTTTTAATCTAATTAAATGTTTTTTTTTAATTTAATTTAAAAAAACTTTTAAAATTTAATTTTAGAACAACTGTTATAAAATGAAAAAAATATTCGAAAAATAAAAAAGTATTTTTTAAATTTGCTAAATATGTCAAGAAATTATACTAACTCATTTTTTACTGGAATCAGCCTTTGAGTGTCGTAATTTCACTAATCTTCAAGTGCATTAGTTAAAAGTTGATACCAAGCTGCCTTCACTATCCGGTCGGACAACATTTATACGATTAATTTTCAATATTTTCGGCGAAGGTTTTTAAGGTCACAAAAAAATAAATTTTTCTATAACTAATCTTTTTACAGATATAATTTTTTTCCAATTTTAAAAATTATAATATATTTCTCTCGTTCTATTTCTTATGGTGAAACAGCGAAAACATTTTCTTAAGCTTCAACATTTTTTTAAAAGTTCAGAATTTCTAACTAATTTTCAATGTTAATTAAAAATAACTTTGATTGTTAATAAAACGAACTTTCATTGTTACTTCATATAACAATATTCTACTCAAATACAGTATTTAAAAAAACAGTTGAAAAATGTAAAAAATTATATTAAACAATTATTAATAATCGTTTCTCTAACGACTGCTTAAATTACATAGTCCGTGAATAATATTTGCGGGAAAACATTTATCGGATCAGATGGACAGTGTAATTTTCAAGGTGTCACGGCGACGACGGGAAAACCTTTTTCTTTTCAACTTCGCTTCAGTAGAATCGCATTGATTTCATCGGAGAGGAAAAAAAATGGAAAGTCATTAAGATACACACGCACATTTATCTTGAGTCAATATTATTCTAGAAATTATTCATTTCACGGGACTGGTTCTACTCGACTGTAAATGAGAACGGCCATATCAATCATTTTCAAAAATTAAAGTTTAAAAATTTTTTTTTTTTTTTATTTCAACGTAAAACAAACTTTCGAAAACAAAACGTGTTTTCAATATAACTTAGTGAATCTTTATTCTAATTATATGTAGTGGTTTATCAGTACTATACATGTGTTACTAACATTTATGTTTAAAATTGAAGATTGTTTTATTTAATTTTTTTTTTTTATTAAAAAAATCTTTAATTCTTTAATTTTATTGTTTTAAGAATTGGGATTTGAGATTTAAGAAATTAATTGCAATTTATTTTTAATTTTTT
This sequence comes from Ophioninae sp. A BG-2022a, assembly GCA_030523105.1. Lineage (NCBI taxonomy): Eukaryota > Metazoa > Arthropoda > Insecta > Hymenoptera > Ichneumonidae > Ophioninae sp. A BG-2022a. The sequence continues at coordinate 1,330 of JAPYZI010000912.1, forward strand.
TAATTTTTAATTTTTTAAAAGATTTCTTTAAGGACATGATGAACACGATCCTAGCCACCGCGAAATTTTAAAATCCAATTTATCCCATACTATTCAACCGATTGGAATGATATTTATTGTGTATATGCAGGACACTTGCTTTAAGAGAAACATGCTCGGCATTTACCAAAATTTTGAAAAAAATTCTGCAGATTGTGGTTACCATGGGAGAAATTTTGAGCTACGATCCATCGTATTGCACTTTTACAAATTTTCCGAGCATAAGCCTCTGAAGCGGTGAAAAGTACACATTTTGAGCTTTGATTCAACTATTTTGATGAAGATATTGCGGAGAAATTGGTTTTCGAAAATGTTCGCATAAATGTGACAACAATTTACCACCAGAGCTCAAAATCTTATCAACCATCAAGAAAATTTAGTTCAACGATTTTCTCACAGGCGGCGCAGCAGCTCGCATTCTTCGTTCTTACCGACTGCGCTTGCATCCTTCCGAAGTATCAATATATTTTTTTACTTGTCATTTGTTACTTGTTCACTGCGCGAATTCGTAACCTCCGTCGCTACGATAGCTACCGTAAGCTGCGGCAGGAGAAAATGTCCAAAAAATATTCTATAAACGTTTCTTGCATTTTCCCTGTCTAATTTTGCACTTTCGGCAAAAACTCGGGCATATTCATAATCAGCAGAAAATTTTGGATTATATGAACCCTTTTAATACTTAAAAAAACCGAAAAAAGAATTCGACGTCTCCAGCCACTTTTCCGGAATCTCAAAAATCACGAAATTTCAAAAGGTCATAGGGTGAGCTTCTCGTATGCTGTGTAGATTCAAGGGGTGTGTTTGGAAAAGGTTTTTGCCTAACTTAAATAATGGCGTTGGATTCTTATCGATATCTCGTATAGTTTTCTCGGAAAGTTCACTTGAAAAATCGCAAACAAAGAGGCAAATTTGCAAAAATCGATGGTCCGACTTTGACATTCTGCCAAAACTCGCAATATCATCGGATTTCAATGATTAAAAAAGCATTTTGAAGAGAAAATCATAACGAAGAGATTGAGCATAAAGTGGAGTGCTAAATCCCAAAGGAAAAAAAGTTATCCACGATTTAGTGAAAAAACTTATTTTCCCTAAAAACCCAAAAAAATGTTGGATATTTAATTTTTTTTATTCGTCCATTTCGACGTAATTTTATCCCCTGAGCACGAATCCACTATTTTATTTTCCCTAAACCCTCAATTTCTACGAAAAAATGTCGAAAAAATATCACCGAAAGGTTTTTCCCATTTTTCCAGTCTAATTTTTCACTTATCGGTTGACACACATACATATACGTGTGTGGGTTTTCGTTGCGCCCACGCTGCGCTCGTAACGAATCCACAAGTACATACACACACACACACATGAGTCCACGCTCAGCGCTGGACAATTGTCCTGCCTCGACTCTTCGCCCAAGAAGTCAAGACTTCTTGGCCGAATTTGCGTGCGGGGCGCCATCCGTCGGTAGTGTCTCGCAGCGCAAAACTACAAAATTGTCACTACCGAGGTAACGAAGTGCCGCGTCGAAAGTTTCCAACGTGTTCGTCATTCCCTTAAGATTTCATTTTTATTGAGAATTTTTTAAACATTTGATTAATTAAAAAAATTTTTTCTTTTTGTACGAAGTGACAACGAGTATGACCTCATTAAGAATAGTGATTTGAATAAAGCCCAGAAGACGCTTTTTTAAAAAAAAACGTATAGTTAATAGTGAACATTGTTTTCTGAACCAAAATTATTATTAATACGTTTATTATTGGATAAACGATTAAATAAAGCCCTTTGTTTTATTTGAACATTCATAGTTTTTTCGTAGTAATTATAGGAAAAAATCTGCAAACTATGTATTTGTAATTAAATCTTTAATAAATATAGTCGTCATTTAAGAGGATCCTCTAGTTTCTCGAGTCGAAAAAATCGATTTTTTTCATAAATCACATCTACATTATCTGTAGAAAATGTGCGCCAAAGGATTTTTCGATATTCGAAGTAGTTCACAAGTTATGGACCTGGTACGGAGCAGGTATACGAAGCGCCGCACATGCGCGAACTTTCAAACGCGTTATTGTCGAAACACTATTTTTCGAAACGGTGACAACGATATTTCAGAAACTACTGTACCGATCTTATTCAAATTTCTACAGCATCCTTAATATATTATAAGCCAGCGATTGGCATAGGATTATCACGATAGCTTCGATAGTTTTTTTTCTACGAGCGAAAAACTTAAGAAAAAATGAGTAAAAAATAGAATACAATTTTCAAAAGTATATAAAAAAGTCAATTTTGGTAATTTAGAATTAATTCTACGTCAATACCTAGTCATAAATATGAAGATTAAAATGCCGTTTTGTTTTTTGAATTCCGATAAGCGGAACAGCCTCAATCTTGGTCACCGTCAAGCACCTCTTTTACTTAACGTCGTTCTATCAGCCACTATAACTTTTATTCTATTATATATTTTGATATAAAAAAATTTGTGAAGTTCATTTAAATGTTAATAAAGATTACGAAAAAACAATGAGATTGATTACTTCGATGGTTTGTCCGTAAAAAATTATTGAAGAAGCCTTAAAAAAAACAGCCAAGAAACTAGACTGCCTTGAAGCGTCATTACCTAACTGGGACGTTTATCTTCAACAAATGTATATTACAGGTGGAAAGAGCGTTCTAAATAAAAACTTCCATAATCGAAAGTTAAGATTTTTTATTCGTAAGTACCATTTTAGTTACGTTGAATAATAAAATATCGCGGTAAATGATGCCCGGCGTATACGAAAAGAAGGGATAATACAATGCTGAACAACTTTATAGAAAGACATCGACATTCAATGATTAAAACGTTACGTTAAAACAGTGGTCGCCACGGTACTCCGCACTGTGCGTAGTTTGCTTTCAATGTGACGGCTGTCAGACTCGTCGGGCTTTTATATACCTCAAGCAGCTGTAGCCCGGAGAGTATTTGTCCGATTCACCATGAGTGGGTGAATAAGCTTCTGGAATGGGAACGATGAAAAGTGTATCCAGCAAACACGGATTTACGAAAATGTGCAAACTCATTCAGACATCGAACATTCAACTATTACATTCAACTACTTTATCGATCTTTTCTGTGCGTCGACTCGTAGTTCCACTTTTGTTCACTGACCGTTGACAACGATGCACCATCACGATGTACCGAGTCCAGAAACATACAATAGTTATTTTTTCAAGTTTCCCCTAGGGGAATTCCTTTCCAGCATTTTTCTAAAACTAATTTCTATTTTCTCCCAAAATTTGTCTTATTTTTTCAGTGGATTGAAACTTTTCGGAGAAATCCGGAAAATCAATATTTTTACATTACTCCGAAATTTACCAAATTTCTTTGGACTTCTTATTTTTCTCAAAACTCCTATTTTCTACCAAACTCTTCCGATTTTCTCCGATTTTTACAGTGCATTTAGAATTTTCAGAGAAATCTGCAAAATCATGTTTTCACGTTACTCCGAAAATTCCCAAATTTTCCCGCATTTTTCTAAACTTCTATTTCTTTCCGAATTCCTTTAATTTTTCTTTTTTGAATTACCTAATATTTTCAGCATTTTTTAAAATCGGTAAAATAATATTTTCACTCTACTCCGAAATTATAAAAATTTCTCTAAATTTCCCATTTCCCCCCATACTTTTCTCGAAATTACTATTTTCTCCGAAAACTCTTCCGATTTTTTCAGTGATTTTAGACTTTTGGGAGAAATCTGCAAAAATAATATTTGATACCGAAGTCCTAAAATCCTTTTTTATCACGTTGTATCGGTACACTTTTCCACTAGGGTCCCCATATATTTATCAATTTTATATTAATTATTCAATAACTGTGTGGAGCCATTATCTTCACGAAATTTAGAATGCAATGTATTTGCTATCGAAACAGCACTCAATTTGGCCCTCCAATTTTCCGAACTCATCTAATATGTAGAATGGCGTAGATTTACCCGGCACAGCTAACTAAATGTACTAAATCTTCGGCATGACAAGTTTTACCTTGAAATAGATGTTTGCGAATTTAATTGGCTGTAAAGAACGATTACGTGCTCAATGTGAAATTTATTCTACGATCTCGTGAAGATCTATGAGTATGAAAAACCATATTGGGTTTTTCTAGAAGCTAACAGCGAGTCAAGACTCGCTTTTTTTACTCGAATAAACCAAAATGAAAAACCGAAGACTTTCGGAGTGATGCCATTCCTTGTTTACCAGACTGGAGATAGTATGAAAATCTTTGAAGCATGTTGTGATTTCTCTTCGTGGGATGAAAATACAAGGTATCATAGAAATCGTCAAGTTTCTTCGAAAACCACAAAAATGCCATTCTTCAAAATATTATTGCTTTCGCATTAATTCAATCGTAACGACATTTACGTTCGAATTAATGCGAACCTAAGCAAATCCAACAACAACCCAAACAATCCCAAACCCAAACAAAGCCAAACCCAAGCCCAGACAAACCCAAACCCAAACAAACCCTGTCCGAAACAAACCTAAACCCAAATAAACCCAAACCCAAACAAAAACAAACCCAAGCCCAAAGAAACCCAAACCCAAACAAACCCACACCCAAACAAATTTAAACCCAAACAATCCCAAACCCAAACAAACCAAAACCCAGACAAACCCAATCCAAAACAAACCAAAACTCAAACCCAAACAAACCCAAAACAAAACAAACCCAAGCCCAAACAAACCCAAACAAACCAAAACCCAGACAAACCCAAACCAAAACCCAAACTCAAACTTAAAACAAATTCAATCGTAACAACATAATCAATCGTACACACAATCGGTCACAAGTAGCTGTAGATTTTTCAACTTTTTTTGCCCTTTAGACGAACATGTCTCACGATTCTCGAAATTCAAGTATTCTTTGTTATACTGATACTGGAGGTTCCATATCACAAACCCAAACAAACATACAAACACACACAAGCAAATCCGCCAACAAACCCAAACAAACCCAAACAATGATGAATTGTTGGGTTGATATTTTTTCCATGATATTTTGTCGTGTGATACGACATGCTACCATACTAGGAGAACAACAGTGATTCACTTTTTTCAAAAAGTTTTCACGAGCTCGATCAATTTCGCTCGTAACAGATTAGCCAATAGAGAGTTGAAACCACACGTCGACGTATTATCTCGATAAGAGTAGAAAATATAGGTCGGCGGAAACTCGATTTCAATAACGGTTTCCTTCCTTTTTCAACGAATATTTTTCAGTGACCGAGACGTTTGCAGCGTTGACACGATCGGAGTTTATCAATCCGGGTCATGCTATCCGTACTGCATGAATACACTTTTACCGTTAGATTAAAAAAAAAAAGGTGATCTCAGCTTCGTCCACGGGTAAAAGTCATATTTGATGTCGCATAGGCAACAGTCTTTCAAAATTCACGAATACTATATTTCTTTGATAGATCCGCTAGATCTTCACTTTTTACGGCACATACGCCAAATCAATAAGCATCGAATCATTATTTCGCACTCGAATGGTATTGATGAATATTGTTCGCCAATTAGAAATATTAACGGTGACCGATCGTACTATTGAGCGTAAAGTTAGACGCTCGACTTTTTATTTCAATAATACATATGGATGAGTGGGTGCCCAAGCGGAATCAGAGACGTTTTACTTTCGAAGGAGCTCGACTTGCACGCCTGGCTAACAGGGAGGTCGTGGACCCTCTTTGGAAACTTCATTGAATGTTGAAAATGAAGAAAGCTACCTGTCCCTCCTCGAGCAAATGCCCCTCCTCCCTCCCCCTTCACCGCGAATGAAACTTATTCGAGTTTCACGTAATTTTTTTCTCCGGTGCACTTGAAGAAAATTCATTCAAGATTACTATAGCGTAAATTCATAACCCCCATCATGACCGTGGAATATTCCGGGCGGGAGTGAGTGTAATATATAGGAGCCATACACTCGGGTGGACCACGTCAGTTCTTCGATACTCTCAACAATAGTTGGGTCCAAAGAAAACTTGCTCGTTCACGATAACATTCCTAGAAGAAAATTTGTATCCGTCGACCGGACACTTGCCATGAGACACGTGAGTGTTGGAAAAAAATGTTCATCGAAATGACAAAAAGTCATGAAATTTTGGGTGGGCCCTTAAAAAAAAAGAAATATTATCTTTGTAAACGTTTGCAGAATCGACTGATCGTTTTTCTAACTCTATTTGTGACCGCCTGTTCAACAAGATGGCCGAATACGTACACCTGCACTTATGACAATTATCCAGACATGCGATGCGTATTTACCAGCCCACGGATGCAAGATCGCTCCGGATATCACACGATAGATCCCAGCGATCTCGAAGATCCTACCGTCGGTATGTCTATACCAGTCAATCTCAATGATGTTTAATTAAAATTTCTGCAATTATCGCATCTCAGCTCGTTAGTGAGGTTCTTTTTACCGTGAAGAGCATAATTATAAAGATTTCCAGCACCAGCAACAGTTGAGGATACCACGCACCCGAGTACTTTGATAAAGCAATATACGACGGAATCGTTGAAAATTTAATTAATTTAAAAGTACCAGTCGATTCTTCGTCGTTGACAACTTTCTAAAGAAAACTCTCGAGAATCAACATTTTTTTTACGACTATAGTAGAAACGAGTGAGTCAGGCTTAAATCTCTCCGAACGAGATGGAATTTTGAACAGAGCTTCCTTTTAGTATTCTAAAGAAACCACTAAAATGAATTTTTGTGGCTAGCGATGGTTCACGAGATATTGCATTTTAAGGTAGTCCTAGCGGATTTATTAGTCAACGGTATATCTATAATTTTTCGAGTCTGTAAATAGAAAAATACAATACAGCGTAATAATATTCATCATTAGAAAATTATTATTTGAGAAGTCTTGGTAATTAACGTGTTTAATTATTATTATCAAAAATGAAGTATTAAAATATCAATCACAGCTTGAGCCAAGTGACCTTACCAACCGCTATTTCATAAACCTGTTCTCGAAAAGTGACTGGCAGTCGACCAGCAAAGGCACAAATTTTGTGCTTTTTGCGTAGTTCGTTTGGGTTCGTATCTAATCCCGAATTTTTAGTATTTTTGTCCCAAAGATCGAGCTGCACGTATTTCCCAAATGTTGTGTGTTGAATGCGTTGATTTCATGAATTAATTACTGACGTATATTTTCTGCGGTTTTTGTATACGGCTTTATCACCGTATACAAAAAAAATTATTTCCAATGAGGAAGCTTATGCACGTACTAGCTTAAGTGCACGGAGAACATTGCCACGTGACACATGAATGCGAGAGAGATAGTCGCGATTTCTCAAGAATGAAACGTTTTCATCCAAAATGGCGACCGAGAACACGCCTCAGTCCACTTCGAAATTTTGAAACCACTATTCTCTCAATCGGCTGAACCAATCGGTACGAAATTTGTTGTGTGCATTCATGACGATGGCCCTCGGTGCCATCGTCCTGAATGCACACAACTGAGGCGTGTTCGCGGTGTCTTGTCACGATTTCTCAAGGATTAAACATTTTTATCAAATAATGGAGGATAGGAGATCCTCGGTGCCATCGTCTTGAATGCACAGAACAAATTTCGTACCGATTGGTGCAGCCAGTTGAAAGAATAGTGGTTTCAAAATTTCGAAGTGGACGGAGGTGTATTCGTCATGCCCTTAAACTTTATTAATTCGAAGCTTGAGAGTGTGTCTATATCGCTTGGTACGACCGATCCCCACTAATTCGGAGGACCGTTTGACTAATCAAGTATCGAGGTTGCATCGGTTTCTTTTTTTACTTTCATCCATTTCGGTTTATTCACATTTGTTTAATTTTGTTTAGTATATGAGTTGCGCAGTAAAATAAATAAGTTTTAAAATTCGATATCTCGAAAACTATCGATGTTCGCCAAAAATCCTTTTAGGAATTCTCTAAAGGGATTCTCTAAACCCAAACAAACCCAAACATTAAATGGAAGGTCTGCCCTAAATTTTAGCTCGTCGTTAGAGGGCGTTTGAAATCTTATCCAAAATACTGGAAAATTAAAAAAACATCGACTTTTAGTTCGTTTCGTCCATCTTGTCAAACATTTTTCATTGATACTTAATCTTGCGTATTTGTGAACAAAAAAATAGGTATGACCGCTGAAACGGCAACGTCAAGCGCAGAAACCCGTAATCAATGATCTATCTCCCGGCTTGGCATGCTCTTTCCAGGTATACTGCGAACCGAAGACCTGGTGAATTTAGAGCAAGGGCACGAGACAATGGATCTAAGCGGAGTGCAGATACACATGAAGACAGACGGTGGTGATGATTTGCACGCCGGGGCGGACGATAGTGGGAATGACGGTAGAGAACAGAAAATTTTGGGTCATCACGTGCAAGAGAATGTTGAAAAGACTGTAACCATTGTAAAAAAGGTCGCCGTTCCCTATCCAATCGAAAAGACAATACGCTATCCAGTCGTGAAGAAAATCCATTATCCGGTAAAAGTACCCGTGGTTCAACCTTATCCAGTTGAAAAACAAATACCATATCCGGTGAAGGTAATGATCAAAGTTCCAATCAAGATTCCAAAACCGGTGCCCGTTTATAAAGAAGTACCGTATCCGATCGAAGTTCCAATTGAAAGGCCAGTCCCCTACAAAGTGTACATTCCGGAACCCTACCCCGTTGAAAGGAAGATACATTACGAAGTTAAAGTACCAGTGCCGGATCCATTCCCTATTGAGAGGAAGATTCCTGTGCCGGTGAAGGTACACGAGCAAGTATATCAGCCGTATCCGGTTGATAAGCTAGTGCACTACCCAGTTACGGTGAAGGTGGACCGGCCGGTGCCAATTGAAATACCGAAACCCTATCCTGTGCCTGTTGGAAAGCCGGTGCCCTATCCAGTTTACAAGCCAAGACCGGTGCGGGTTGAGGTCAAATTCGATAGGCCATATCCCGTACCTATCGTCAAGCACGTTCCATACAGCGTCAAAGTTCCCGTACCTCAGCCCTATCCGGTCGAAAAGGAAGTACCATATCCGGTCGTAAAGCACGTGCCCTATCCGGTCCAAATCCCTGTGGAGCGACCATATCCGGTCCACGTCACTAAACCGGTTCCCTACCCAGTGGAAAAGAAAATACCCTATCCGGTTGAAGTACCTGTTTCCGGAGCCAGCGATTTTGACGGATCGCCTTCTAATTCCGAGAACATCCAGGCTGATGACCCCACGGATCATTCCGAAAAACCTTCGGAATCAACAGCAAATGGACAAGAAGTGAAGTCTGACGCCAGAAGCTCTGGGAATATACAATGAGCTCCGAGTGTTGGCTAAGCGGCAAACGCATGTGCAAAGCTGGACACGGTATACCAGGCGCTCTACGGATTCGACATGAAACTGACGTTTGGGTCTGGATCTTCAGCGCTCTGTTCTACCTTTCTTCGCTACTCGTTACAATCACTCAACCCTGACTACGCCCTAATATTTATTACTCTTCTATGGCCTCCAAGAATTGTACATCGATATCGACTATTAAATTGTTTTTTTTTTTTTTTCGTGGATAAGTGAGCATGTACCACATAGACTCTAGTCAAAGTAAGCAAGAGAAAAGACAAATTAGTATTTTTGATGTCTTTTCTCTTAGGCTTGTATTACGTTCCCAAGTTAATATCTCTTCGGTTTGGATAGAAATGTTGGACAAACATTTGCTACGAGCTATTCGTAACAGTCTTCCGCAGTTTTACTATCGCCAAAAAACTGTCCGACCTAAATGTTAAACGTGTTCGCTCATAGTAGTAAATACTGTAATTATCGTAAAATGGAGTCGAAAGGAAAAGTTTTCGGTGTTTTTCAAAAGGGAAAGTGTGGAGACATTGGAACGATATTTCTATCGATGCTTTTCGTTGACTATTTTGGATTTACGAGTATTTGGTTAACCAACGTGTGTCAGCTTCGCGAATAAATATTGGGCTGTATGTACCAATATATATCGATGTAGGAATGTGAAGGACCTGTTGTATAGAATTTATGGAGAATATTCCGGGAAGCCCGTACTTAGGTGGATATTTGTCGACCAGCGTTTGCAAGAAACAGGTGAAATCCTGGCGAGGAATGTAGCGCTCCGAGATTTGCCAGTAATAAAAGCCAAGCAAAAAAGTACAACAGTCTTCCCAATGATAATTGCAGCGTAATTTTGAAGTTTTTCCGATCTTTCGTCGCATTGGAGAAAGTGTTGGGTCTATAAATATAATGCATCTTTCGAGTAGAATTCAGTCGACAGTCAGACATCGTTGACATTTGAGAATAGACGAAGAGAATGGGCCCGTTCCATGTCGGTAAGGTTGGTATTAGTAAAATGCTGCAATACACTGCAGTTTTTCTCGGTCGGCGATAACGTCTCCTAGTGGGCGCTGGAGACTTTAAAAAATATGGTAAACGGCACCAAGTATCGACGCATTACCTTAAAAATAATATTTGCGATAGCGGGGGTTAAGATGCGCAATGGGTGATAAGTTAATAAGTTTTACGGGCTCTAGAAAACTTTCAGTTCCCAGAGCAGGCGTTGCTGGAAATAAGTTGGTGAATCTGTTTTCTACGAAATAATAGTGGAATCATTATCTCGAATACCAGCATCAAGTCCCAGAACTTCACAAACATTATTTGTAAATCATGATGCCCACAAATTTCGTAGGTAATAAAAGGAATCTTGGTTATAGTGATGTTTAATGATACTCGTGTAGAAATTGGGCAAGGATCCAGTTCGATTTGGATCAGCATCCTGTTTTCCTAATCGGAAACCAGTTTGACTTTGGATCGGATCCAGAATTAGAATGTAACACTTGCCAATTGGATTCCAATCAGGATCCTGATCCCGAACTATTACGGACTGGAGTTATAATCCTAATAGAAAATTTGCCTCGGATCCAGACTGAAATCTCTAACTTGGAGAATACCATCCAGTTCGTCATCGAGACAGAATCTAGGGATAAATGAAAAAATCTCCTCTCGATGATTTCTACATTTATCGCCGAAATTTGGCTCAATATCGAACTGAATCTTCTTGTCGAAAGTAGAGATTCGTACTTTTTTGAAAACTGATTTTGGAAACTGCCTTTAGAAAAACTTAAGAAAAAATAAGTCCAAAATGGAATGTAATTTTCAAAAGTGTATAAAAACATCAATTTTTTGTAATTTGGAATTCACTCTAGGTCAATCACTAGTCTTAAATATGAAGATTAAAATACCGTTTGGTTTTTCGATTTCCGATAAGCGGAACACCCGCAATCTTGGACACCGTCAAGCACCTATTTTACGCGATGTCTTTCTGTTGGCCAATATAACTTCTCTTCTATTATATATTTTGACTTCAAAAAATTTGTAAAGCTTATTTAAGAGTTAATAAGGATTATGGAAAAACAAAGAGATTGATTATTTCGATGGTTCGCCTGTAAAAAATTATTGAAGACGCCGTACGAAAGCAGCCGAGAAACTAGACTCCGTTAATTCTACATAATGTACAAATATGATATCACTCTGTGCGTCGTGTTCTACAAAGTTTACACCTACAGGAGGTACGAGCGATAGTGTACACCTTTCTCTGGCTGTACCTATTGGAAGGGATCGAAGGGACCCGAAGGGAGGATCTGGAGCGTGCAGCCGAGTTGGCCGTCGAGCGTGCCGCTGAAAGGGCAGCCGAGAGAGCGGTAGAGAAGGCTCTCGAAAGTGGCAATTCGACCAGCGAAACTGAAACGATACGGGAATCATACTCCAGCGTTAGGAAGTACGATAAGAGCCTGACGCTTCCAAAATCAGGCTATACACCGGCTCAGCGTCGCGAGTATGATCGGATTATGCAAGAACGCGAAGCAGCGGAGAAAGCATCGGCGGTACTAAAGCGTTCAATCCAGCATGCGCCGTATGAAATAAGCTACGAGTCCCGATCGATATCCAAACCCCAACGTCGACGGGCCACCCGTCAGAACGTCATGGAGAATGGACCGTTTACTTCGTTCCGGACTTTTCGCGCTGCTAAACCATTCTCATTTCCAGTTGAAGATTATAACGGCACAACCCGGTCGAGAATCGACAAACTTCAGGACAAAAGAGAACAAGTTCCCGTAAGTGAATATCGCTGATATAAGCTACTCGAAACAAAATAGGGCCCACCATGATTTTTTTTTCAAAAAGCATTGGTATGTTACGTTAATCTAATTTATGGACAAGTTCAAGTGTTTTACTATAAAATTTAGATGCTTATGAGTTCTTATCGTTTTTTTGAATGGTAGAAAACTCTTTAAACATCACTCGCTTGATTGAAAGTGTTCGAAACAGGCTCAGAAATTACGTACGTAACCGAGGTGGTCCAACCTGATACTAAAGATACCTCAGTGTAACCATATTCATTTAATTAACAAAAATAAAAATTGTTAAGCTCGCTTTTTTAAGGATAAATTGTAATTTTTTATTCCCATATGTATTTTCAAGAACATGAATGCTTTTTCATCATTTTATTAGTTTAAACAATTAATAACACTTTACTCTTAACATATCTATCCATAAAAAAAACATTGATTTATCAAATCTCATTTTCGATAATAAAAACGAAGTGGGCCCGATTTTGTTTTGACTACTATATATATTTCCATCTGGTGCAGGTCGTAACGATTCGGATGATAAAATCATTTGAAACATTCTTTCACGTTGCAACGATCACAGGTCTAGCTCGTCTCTGAATCTACTTTACGTCGAACCGCTGGACAGCCTCGTGCTACAAATTACTTTGCGGGCCAAGAAATTCGCCACAAACCCACTCAAGACTGGACCCATTGATCGCCTGGTTCGAACAAGAATTGCGATTGGACATGTTCTGTCTTCAAACTTTATCTAAAGTTGTAACAATACTGTAGTTTGACAATGATGGCATTCTTCATACCGTTCCACATTCTTTAATTGATCGTACTCAATCCCTAACGCATTATGTGATTTTTCGGACATTTAACTTACCGTAATAAACTGTACAATAAATCAACGTCCTTGATCATTTTTACTGAAATATAGTTATTGAGTCATATTTAAGTGTTTTTAAGTATGTCTAAGTATGTCCAAGATGTCATGCTGAAGAATAATTATATCGTAGGGGAAGCTTGGGCACATTATCGGTCACTTTTTTCAACGATTGTTTCTTCTGGCGTCATTTGGACCCCAATGACCATAGGGGGGTCCAAATGACCCCACGCGCAACTTTAATCTAGAATTAATATGAGTTATTGGTGCCTGAGGAGGCTGGCCTACCCTCTAACGGTGATTTTGGGTTCCCTTTGAAAAAAACTACTAGGGCCTGCCGAATCGCGTCAGCAGTTCCTTTGTACCAGTCGATCTTAGAAGACGCTGCTTGGGCTGGCGTCAATTTGACCCCTATGTGACCATCGCGTTATAATTTCGTAATAAGTAATATTTTGTTTTCTGTATGAGATTACTTCTCGTAATGTAAGTATGAATATGTGACCGTGCTGGAGCTGGCGTCAATTTGACCCCTATGTGGCCATTGGGTTGTAATTTCGTAACAAGTAATATTTTGTTTTCTGTGTGAGATTACTTTTCGTAATGTAAGTATAAATATACGAACCATTATCAAATGCTAAATCCTTCTTTTTGACAGCCAACCTCACGCAATCTTTCTTCTGTAATCAGGCATGCGATTGGCTGTCGCTATTACAAAATAGGCCTACTGATCAGCCATCTTCAGGCACATGTCTAAACATTGAGACGTGAAAGTAGGGCACAGACACACAGGGGCAAAAAAGTAATTGCTGTCTGAAAACTATAACAATTTTCTATTATTCAACATTTTTATTATAATGATATATAATGAAATAAACATTTTTAAATATTTAACTGTCCGGAGTTTGACGTATGTATTCCGAAAACTAGAATTTATGAGTTTGATGGTAGGTCCGGTGATTGTCTTTAAAACCGATTCTTAAATGAATAACAAATTCCTCAACTTAAGGAATTGACCATCGGAGCATTTGTACCATTACATTAAATTGCAGCCCGATGTAAAAAAATATGAGTTGTTAGGGGCTAGAAAGCACTGAGAAATCGCACGTGGCTCACCATGTGCCATGACACATCCTGCTCTACTCCACCCTATCGCCACTCGAATTAAGCCCCTTTTTATTCCATTGCTCGGATTAATCGCGTCAATTGAACTCAATACCCATCACCCGTGATGGTCTCGTGATATTGGAGCGGAACATAGTACACAATCACCAGATGTACATCATCAAGGATAAAAAATGTATTTCATGTTGAACTTGAACACTTTTAAAGCATACAAACCAGTACCAAACCCAAACAAACTCAAACGAGCCCAATAAAAATCCAAACCACCCCAAACAAAACCCAAATAAGCCCAAACCTCAAACAAACCACACAAACCCATACAAACCACACAAACCCAAACAAACCCAAATCTCAAACAAACCACACAAACCCAAACTGAAACCCAACTAAACAAACCACATGAACCCAAACAAACTGAAACCCGAACCAACTCAAACCCAAACCAAAACCCTAACAACCCCAAACGAAATCCAAATAAATAAACCCAAATCACACAAACCCAAACAAGCTCAAACCCTAACCAAAACCCAAACAACTTCAAACGAAACCCAAATAAATAAACCCCAACAAACCCAAACGTTAAACAAACCACAAAAAACCAAATAAATAAACCCAAACAAATCCAAATAAACAAACCCGAACGTCAAACAAAACACAAAAACCCAAACGAACTCAAACAAACCACAAAAACCCAAACAAACTCAAATAAACTCAACCAAAACCCAAACAACCCCAAATAAAATCCAAACAAACTCAAACAAACACTTTTAAAGCATAAAAACCGGTTCTGGCGTGTTTTAATCGATGAAGTTTAATCATTATAACCCGAACGGAATCGATGAAAAACCCAAACGTACTCAAACAAACCCAAACCTCAAACAAACCAAACAAACTCAAACAAACCAAGCAAACCCAAACAAACCCAAACCTCAAACAACCCACACAAACCCAAACAAACCCAAATCCAAACCAAAACCTAAACAATACCAAACGAAACCCAAACAAACTCAAACCCCAACCAAAAACTAAACAATACCAAACGAAACCCAAACAAACTCAAACCCCAACCATAAATTAAACAACTTCAAACGAAACCCAAATAAATAAATCCTAACAAACCCAAACAAACCTCAAACAAACCACACAAACCGAAACAAACTCAACCAAAACCCAAACAACCCCAAACAAAATCCAAACAAACCCAAACAAACACTTTTAAAGCATAAAAACCAGTTCTGGCGTGTTTTAATCGATGAAGTATAATCATCATAACCCGAACGGAATCGATGAAAAAACCAAAATTTCGGAAAATCGGAGTTTTCAAAACGAGGTACCGAGTACAAAAAAAAATGGAACAAATAAAAGAGTAAAAGAAAGTCGAGTTTGTCTGCTTCGAAAACCCGTTTGGTAAATTAGTGTACGATTTTTATGGCCGAGACATTCAATTTTTTGTCCGGATAGAAAACTTGCAGGGTGCCTAATGCTCTTGAGCAACGCTGTATATACAAGGTATGGCGTAAATAGTGGTCTACCGTTGAGGAATCAATCTACAAGATAGTTAACTATAACAAATTATTATTTTAACCAATTTTATCATTTTTTTTTCTTTTTACGAACTTTTAATCTCCTACTCTAAATTTGGTGGTATTTTCAACAATAACCATTATTTTGTCATCCTGATTTCTGTTCTATGTTGCTAAATAATACAGCAATCGTGAAGAAAGGGTATGGTGTATAAAATACAATCCATAAAAAGCAATTATTTTTCACATTTTTTTGAAAACCTTGGATAAAAATAGTTAAAATTATGATTTATTGTATTTAACTATCTGTTATATCGAATTCTTAACGGTGGGCCGCTATTTACACCACACCCTGTATTATAATTGTAGAATATAGAGAAAAAGGTTACTGCACGCATTACTATCATTATGACCGTATAGGAACGTGTAATGTTGACAATTGTTTCACTTAATTCCTGTTTTCACATATGAAAAGTCTCGTCCGGCGTAACTTCATTTGGCCGGTGTCTGAGGCTTTACTTTCACTCACGGTAATAAACAAGCAAAACGCGTATACGCGCGGTTAAAAAGTACCCAACCCAAACAAACCCATATAAGTAAATCAGATACAAAAATAATAGATCGAAAAGAGATTATTTGAGACCCATTGCTAATTCGATCTGCTAACCCAAACAAACCCAAACAAACCGAAACAAACCCAAACAAATAATTGATCGAATAGAGACTATTTGAGGCCCATTGCTAATTCGATCTGCTAAACCAAACAAATAATTGATTAAAAAGAGACTATTTGAGACCCATTGCTAATTCGATCTGCTAACCCAAACAAACCCAAACAAATAATTGATCGAAAAGAGACTATTTGCGACCTATTGCTGATTCGATCTGCTAACCAAAATAAACCAAAACAAACCCAAAAAAATAATACATCGAAAAGAGACTATTTGAGATCGATTGCTAATTTAATCTGCCAACAGAGTTTGGCTACAATTCGGAGGCTAACAAAAAACTCCCGATAGTTAATTCCTCGATAATTTTTAAGCAGACACGCTGCGGACGTACATTGTATTACTCAATATAGAAATATAGGAAGTCGACGTGTAGTCGCTATATCATTAGATTTAGTTGAAAGTAACGAATGGAAGCGCTGTTGGAATATCACGTCATCTGGCCGTTCATTTCAAATTACACTTTCACTGCGAGAGCATGTGTATACGTACTGTTTGGTTTACCGCGTTATATACCAACATGTACCGAGCGCAAACACGCAGTCCTAGGTATACACAAATCTTTCACACTCCATCTTGTTCCACCTGTCTCTTCTTCCTCATTTGGGCAGTACAATCTTTACGCGATCAGCAATTTCTCTTGTTGATCGCATTGCGTAATCCGAGTGCTCGGTTTTTTATCCGCCATTTCTACTTTTCGCGGTTGTCCTTGAAATAACCAATATATTTGAACGAACTTGCGATCTCCGTAACGCATATATCGAATTCGATGCCTCAATCGATTTACAATGAGACGCGATGAAAAAAAAAAAAAACACAAAAACGTTCTTCCGGGGTCTTACGTACACTGCCCAGATCCTCAATCGTCATTTCTCTTCCGGTACTCCGGGCTGCAGTGATTTTCATAAATTTTATGGACGTGAAATTGAATGGCGTAAACAACTTTGTACATTGCAACGCGCATATGAATTTGGTATTATTTTCCGTCCAAGGCAGCATGACCATTTACAAATTTGAAAATTTCTTTTTTTTTTCTTAAATTGATAGTTTTATTTCTTGAGAATATTGTGCACAATTTTTATAAAGTCCTAGAATTATTGGAGTTATCGCACATTTTTTTCAGAACTATGTTTTTCCTAACTGCGGGAGTGATTACACCGAAAGTATTCGATCGATTTCGATGAAATTTGTCACACATCTTCGATACATCGCCAGTTTGTTGATGAACCTCAATATTATTTTGAATTGAAAAAATGAAACCTACTTTTGCCTTCAAATATACCAAAAGTTTCATAAAAAATCACAAAATTGACTTTATTAACCTGCCATTTACTGAATTTTGCACATATTTCAAAAATTCTGGTTCATCGATGGCGTATAGGTCTTGTCTTTAAGAATCATTTCAATTAATTTTTTTCCAATAATTACAGCGTGAGGGAGAACTCCCGCAGTGCGGCAATTTTTTGTTAATCTTCTTCCAAACATTAATGTAGCCGATGGGCAATTTGCATGGATAAAGTGTATACTTTTTTTTTCAAACAACGAAAATATGAAACAAAACATGTTTCAAGATTGAAATTTCTAAGTGTATTCCTTCGATGAAAAAAAAAATCATAAGAAACTCATCATTTTCGAATTTGTAAATGGTCTTCCTGCCTTAATCGAAGGAGTAATTCCAAAAATGATTTTCGAGTTATTGAAGCCCTATAACTGTGTGGTACACAGAATAGTTCGAAATCCGTCAAAAAAAAAGTTTTACGATCGTACCGTTTATTTTTCGATCTCGGACGTTGCTCTCGCTTGAGAAACGGTTCCGCAAAACTCTGACTATAATACTACCGCTGCCGAACGTGTACATATAGGATATGCATGCTAGAATTCAGCTTTGGGAGAAAAAAAACAGCATGGAATTGGCGGTGATCGGTAGGAACAGGTACGAAGAGCGTATACGAAAGGAATAATGAAATGATTTTTTAAGCGTTCATGTACACGCGTAGATGAGTATTGACCAGAGAGATGAAGACGCGATGTTCCCGGTTTGCGATATGCTCGCGTGAACGTAAACGCACACGCAAAAGGACGCGAGTGTTTCACTTTCAACTGAGTAACGGCACAAGGAGGAACACGAGATGGCAGGGGAAAGCGAGACTCCTCGATGGTAGTATATATAAAGAGTTGGTCTTCTCGGGGACCCATCCAGTGAACTTGTGGACTTCAACAATACTAGGAGGTGCTCAGGTATCATGAAGATTTCGGTAAGCTACGACTAGGGCAGTGCGAACATATGGTATCAGGAATGCTGGAAGGGATTCCTCATCTCTCAAAGTATCGTGAAAAAGTACTTTTTTTTTACAGCGGTTTGTGGTCTTAATCTCAGCGCTACTGGTCGGTGCAGCTAGCACCGAGAAGGAGGATGCGAAGGAGACACAGGTCAACAAGATAGCCGAAAGTACTTCGGGCTCCGAAAGTTCGGTCGCGGCGACCGACGAAAAGAAGCACGGCAAGCGAGGCCTGCACGGATACGAGGGAGGATACGGTGGTGGATACGAAGGAGGTTCTGGAGGAATCCATGAAGATTTTAACGATGGGGGTGGTGGCGGTGAGCACGAGTTCAAGGATTTGTACGCGAGTGGTCATGGCTACGAAACTGGCGTATCCGTGGGGCAGGATCACGATAAGGGCAAGATAAAGCAAATAACGATCGTGAAGGACGTGAAAGTACCATATCCGGTCGAGAAGAAGGTTCACTATCCAGTCGAGAAACGTATACCTTATGCGGTCAAGGTACCCGTACCCCAACCGTACGCTGTTGAAAAGAAAATTCCGTATCCCGTGAAGGTATACGTCAAAGTCCCGGTTCACATACCAGCACCCTATCCGGTTGAAAAGAAAGTGCCGTACCCCGTTCACGTTCACGTAGAAAGACCGGTGCCCTACAAGGTTTACGTACCCCAGCCATATCCCGTTGAAAAAAAGATTCATTATCAAGTTAAAGTGCCAGTACCAGCACCGTTCCCAGTTGAAAAATCGGTGCCCTATCCGGTGAAGGTACCCGTTCACGTGCCGGCACCCTATCCGGTTGAAAAGCCGGTGCCGTATCCGGTTAAGGTTTCGGTTGATCGTCCGATCCCCGTGCCCGTGCCTAAACCCTATCCAGTGCCGGTAGAAAAACACGTACCATATCCGGTCGAAAAACCGGTGCCTTATCCGGTTAAGGTTCACGTCGAAAGACCGGTGCCTGTTCATGTCGAGAAACCCGTGCCGGTCCCGGTTAAGGTACCCGTGCCAGCGCCGTATCCAGTAGAGAAACACGTGCCGGTTCCCGTCGAAAAACCGGTGCCCTACCCCGTTAAAGTTCCGGTCGAAAGACCGGTACCGGTACACGTCACCAAGCATGTACCCTACCACGTTGAAAAACCGGTGCCCTATCCGGTTAAAGTACCGGTGCCCTATCACGTCGATCACAAACACGGTTACTCATCCTTCGGAGATGGTGGCGGTGGCGCCGGAGAAAGTGCCGGTGATTACGGACACTCCAGCTTCGGAGGTGACTCCGGGGGTGGATACGAATCTGAACACGAGGGCTATTGAATATCAGAATCGACTGGTCGAATAGCGATTATCGGGATAATCGGCTTCGTCTAATTGTTCCTTTATTCTGTCATGAGCTCCTCTCTACAGCACCGTCATCTTTCCTCGTACCATTCTCACTATTCGTCGAGTAACACATTTATCAGTACCTATCGTCTGTGATTCATGAAAACCTCACCGAGTCGGTTCTTGAGAGAGCGAGAGAGGGAGAGAAAAAGCGAGACGGAGAAAAAGAGACAGAGTTCTACATGGTGGTTCCGACTATCAAAGTGAACAATTAAAAGATCAATTCGAATCCCCCACATCGGTCGAAGAATTCTGTTCCAGCTCACTCGTGAACAAGGTTATCGGACAAGCTCGCGGAATGATACGTATCAACAGCTGAGCGCTTTTTACATTATGTACCTTAAAAAATAAACTCATCGTATAAAATATAGTTACCACCGACAGCCACAACGGTCGAACTGTTACCATTGTCTTCGTCGCGAAGAAATATAATGGTCACGTGACGAGCACGATAATTCGATAACGACAACAATGTATTTCTCAATAAAGACCAAAGAAGAGAAGGAATCGTGAAAAAAACAACTTTCCTAATTGTATTTCTGTTTAGGCTCTAAATTTCTCATATTTCTATGATAAAGATTTTTATCCACACAGCTACTCGCCGTCTCCATTTATCAGCGCGGACCAAACTTTGGATAATTCATTCGCCTGAATACAGATCCGGTATCCAATAGGCAAACGGACCAGATTCTCGTTGGTCCGGTCTTGATATTAAAGTACTTGCATCCGTCAATATAAGAATAAATTTGTGTAGTCACGACACGAACAGATTCCAAGAACGCGTAGGCTGAAATCTTGGTTGAATATACCGAGTAATGGTAATAATGCGAAAGTAGGACTTTTTTGCCATAAATTACTATAATTTATCACCATTAGTCATATTTACCTGGCGGAGGCTGACATTTTTCATTATTTCCATAAGTTATGAGGTTTTGAAGTTTAACGGTTGTTATGAGGTTGTTTGGGTTTGTTTGGATATATTCTAGAAAGCTCATATCATAAATCCCCCCTCCTTCTCGCCTTCAGTTCAGGCGTTAAAAAAATACGAAAGTGCTCTATTTAATCCCATTTTTCGGCAAACTTCAAAACCCCATACCTAATGGAAATAATCAAAAATGTCAGCCTCCGCCGGTTAAATATCACTAGTGGTAACTAATCAAAGTAATTGATAGCAAAAAAAAAATCTACCGCCAAAATTGAGGTGGAACCCTATTTCTGCATAATTATACGAACACTACCTACTACTCACCTAATGTAGGGGACATTGGCTGGTATGTGATACTTCGCACCCGGATCAAAGTCATCTTCGGACCTGAGCACGGGTGGTTTCGTTCCGGCGTAAAGTTCCATCATTCTGTGCCAGTGACAATTGTACTCTTCGCGATTAACAAGACCTCGGAAGACGTCCCATCGCCATCGATCAACTGCAACGCTGAACGGTAGGAGTACGAGTTTCTCCATTGCCAGAGAAAATAGATAGTTTATATCCGCAGCTGGCTCGTTCACGTATTTATTCGCTAATCCAAGTGTCTGAAGATGCTTCGGTGTGCCAACACTCAGAGCGATTGCTTCGCCAACGGCCTCGTGAAAACCTGCGCCAACAATTATGCTACTTACCATCATTTGTTTAGCTCGTTCGGGTCTTGTTTTATCGCGTTGTATCTTATCAGACATCAGCGATTCCGAACAGTTACACATTTAAATTTATATTATTTCATTTCTTAAACTTCAGCGAAATCCACTTTTTAGTTATCCTTCGTCCGTGTACGTGGGTCATTTGTGTCCGGGCCAAAACTATTTTTTTTTGTTCCTCGCGATGAAGGGAAAGGGAACCCTTGCTACTCCCAGCTAAATAGACTTATGTGAAAAGGGATCTTGAGCCCTTACACACAAAGTCCCAGATCCTTTTGAGTCTTTGCGATAAATACTAATTTTAGTGACGCAACGAATTACGGCGTTGGCGCATTACAGAGGTTAGTAAAATGTGTTTCTTTTTCTAAAAAATAAGATCAATAACCGTTAAAACTTGTAGAAAACAAAATGGAGGATATTAGGAAAAAAAACCTTTTTTTTTTGGTGTAAAGGTGAAATGCAGCATTCAGCGGACCCGTATGCGACCATCGTCGACTGATTCAATGCTCGAATTGCGTTCGATAAATGATATTTTCGTAGTAATAATTGAATTTCATCATAATTTTAAAGAAAACAAATGTATATTCCTAAATAAATACATCCTGATACATACTGATGTGTATAATTTCGCCACATATTGACGCTTCAAACTTAAGCACTGAATATTAAATAAATCGAGGGACATTTTTTTTTCTTGATAGTTACATTCATCAGCTTTGATTTGTCGGCTATTGAATCAATTTAAGTAAATTAACCTCGGCGGTACGATTTTTTAAGTGCAACCCCTACTTTTCACCGAATTGCTTCAGATATAAAAACATATTTTAAAAAATTGTTTGTGCCATAGTATCATGATTGGTGCATAAAGTAGGTTTGTAGCAACATCAGGAATTTTTTCAGATTTTTTTTAACCCCAATAAATTAGTTAACTAACGACGGGACGTAAACGACCCACGTTTACAGATGGGAGGTGCCAAAAAAACCAGTACAGACGGCGCGTTAATTATCAATGTCCTTCGGCTGACAATTCTTGGTGGAATATTTCGAGCAATTCTTTGCTCTTATATTTACTATTATCCTGGTAACTAGTGACTTTTTATCCGGTAGTATAAAGTTTTCAATTTAACTGGAATGACACTCGAATAAATTATTCTTCAAAGGTGCAACGGTGATAATCTAATATTTACGATACCACGCGTTAAAAGTATCCCCACATCTGCACACGAACTCTCTAATCGCCTACGCCAAAGACATTTTGTGTCGAGTGGTGCACTCGCTCATTGAACGCCTTGCTTTACTTATTACTGTTATTTCCGAGCTCGTGTAAAGCACTATGAAACCAATGCACGTTGACAAATCGATGTTTAGGATTACCCACATGCTCCGGTAAAAACCGTTTTCCCAGACTTTGATCGGCGTCTGGTATCATCCATAAAGAGCTCCACGTATTCATTATTTTATCGTAGACGTTGAAGCAAAATCCTTCGCGAGTTCACGTCAAGCGTGTCCGCGAGCACAATTTCACTTTCAAACCATTAAATGTAAAATACCGGCGCAGCTGTTATGACTTCCGCTCGGAAACAGAAAAGCAACGCGTGCGTTTTCATTTACCCGCCGTACAGCGCCGAGTCATGGTTGATTACTTTTAAATAAACGTAACGCTTAAACGATTGTTTTCGGGTTAACATCGTACTAATTTAGTCGCTAGGGCTACATCAAATCCGCGTTTCAAAAAATTTCAATATCTATTTCGACGTTTTAATTTTTTAATCAATTTTCCGCAGGTTAGGCACTCCCAAATGTACTGACACTTTATTTTTAAGAGATTTTAGATTTGAATTTTCAAATTACACTTTTATAACTAGATTAAAACTATTGAGAATGTTTTTTTTAGATTAAATTAGATTTACTCAATATGTATTTCGACTTTTAAATTTTTGATCAATTTCTCGCAGGTTGGGCACTCCCAAATGTACTGACACTTTATTTTTAAGAGATTTTAGATTTTAATTTTCAAATTACATTTTTAGAACTAGATTAAAACTCGTTAGAATGTTTTTTTAGCTGAAATTAGATTTTGTTTGTACTTTTAGAAATCTGAGATTAGAACTAGTTAGGACTAGTTAGAATTCTAGAACTAATTAGAATTTTCAAATTAGAATTTTCGAACTCAATTAGAAGTACTTAGCATTTTTTCAGGTTAGATTAAATTTAGTTAGAACTTTTATAAATTTCATATTAGAAGTAGTTAGAATGCTAGAACTAATTAGAATTTTCAAATGAGTATTTTAGAACTAAATTATAACTAGTTAGTTTTTTTTAAGATTAGATTAGATTTACTTAGAACTTTTAGAAACTTTAGATTAGAACTAGTTAAAGCTAGTTAGAATTCTGGAACTAATGAGAAATTTGAAAAAATCAATTTTTTTAATTGCATTTTTCGATAGTACACGTATTTAAAAGTATCATACTAAAATTTTAAATAGATCTGATTAGTCTAAGTGTACTTTCGAGCGACGTAAATTAGCGATCTAGAGCGTGTTTTCTCAAAATGATGTTTTGAACTCCTCGTTGATAAAATCTCCGAAAATATTGAACCGATTATTACCAAAATTTTACCACATGTTTATTATGACTATTTTTACAGCGCATATCATACGAAATTTAAGAGGGAGCCGCTCACCCTCCCCCCATCGTCCGCTGATCATGCTAATAATTTCCCACGGATTTCTTAAACGGCTCTTCAAAATTTCATGAAATTTCACCAGACAATGTCAAATTTATCAAATCGAAAAAAAAATTACAGATTGTATTACCACGCGAGGGCCGTGATGGAAATGCAGAAAAATAAAAAGTTTGGTTAGGATCACGACTTGGAGGGGAGAAGAGCCGCGCAGCCATATTCGAAACACACATTTTGGGACCTCAACCGTTTGATTCTGTCACATATTTTAGGAGATCAGTGGGAAATCATAACTTGTATTATTTGATTACGATTTCGAGAAAACATCGTCCGAAATTTTGAAACCACTATTCTCTTAACCAGCTGGACGAATTCGTATGAAATTTGTTGTGTGCATTCAAGACGATGGCACCGAGGGCCTCCTGCTCGCCATTTTCAATAAAAATGGCGTCCGACCACTTCCGTCCACTTCGAAATTTCAAAACCACTATTCTCACAAACGGCTGAACTAATCGGTACGAAATTTGTTATGTGCATTCAGGACGATGGCACCGAGGGCCTCCCGGTCGCCATTTTGGATGAAAACGTTTCATTCTTGAGAAATCGCGGTTTTAAACGTTTCCTCTATCTCTCTCGCACTCGTGTGTCGCGTG
The DNA here is from genome assembly GCA_030523105.1 of Ophioninae sp. A BG-2022a. Lineage (NCBI taxonomy): Eukaryota > Metazoa > Arthropoda > Insecta > Hymenoptera > Ichneumonidae > Ophioninae sp. A BG-2022a. The sequence continues at coordinate 26,371 of JAPYZI010000912.1, forward strand.
GTAATGTTCGTCATAGCCTTAATACGAATAATCAAGCAGCCCTTACCTGGATTAGCACCATCGCGAAATTCTCTTGGGAGACCGCTGTATCGTAGAAAATATTGTATATGTGCCATTTCGTGGTGCACAGTAATAAGGTCCTTCATCGTGACTTTGGTGCACATTTTGACCCTGCGAGAAAATACGATTTTATCATTGTTGATTGCTACACTATGTAATCAAACTTCGATCATCGTTTCTACACAATTAATTCGCTTCTTGAAAAATTTCGGTAATTATTTACTTTAGTGACTTTTCCGAAAAATGCGTGCAAAGATTATTTTTTGTCATTTTCTCATTGATTGGGTTATAAATGATGATATTCCATCGGGGCAAGCTGAATTCCAACTTCCCATAAAAAATTATGGGGTTTTGAAGTTCTCGGAAACATGTGATAAAATGGGGCCTGGATTTTTTGAAAAATGACTCGATTCTGACCAAACAAACAAGCCCAAACAAACCCATAAAAAGTTATGGGGTTTTGAAGTTTGTCGGAAAATTGTATAAAATGGGGCGTGAATTTTTGGAAAATGTCTCTGTTTCGATTAAAAAAACAAACAAACCCAAACCCATAAAAAGTTAAAGTTAAAAGTTAAAGCCCATAATTACCAATTGCTATACGCTCACCTGTAGTCAAGACGATTGCAAAAATCCCAGGCAGAGGCCTGACAGATCAATGGACGATCACCGGGATCGACCAAAATACTTCCGGCCCAAAACTCCGGTGGCATAGCGCTCAAATTCAACGAGAGATAAAATTCTTCAGCCACGCGGAACATGTCGATTGGTGTATACCCCTAAAATTAACCAGAGAAGTAAAAACAATCGAGTTGGCCCAAAGACGGTAAAATTAGATTTCGAATAAATTATTTGATTGATAGATTAATTTAATATGCCCTAGTAAAACGATCCGGGTAAATAAAAAAATACATATAAAATACGATATAAACTATAAAACCACTGGATGTGCCGCAAAAAGAAAATAATACAAAACCAAAATAAATAACAATAGTCCTTATGAAATATGTAATAATAAAAAGTGATAATAAAATAACAATGAATATAATAATGAGTAAGCGTATAATAATAAAGTAATAAAAAATAAAAAATAGCGATAAACAAATAAATGAATATAATAATAAAATATGCTAAATGCCAGAGCAGGAATTCATCCAGCTCCCTCGACCCGAACGCGCGTGTAATAACCGAAATTTTCCTACGATTCGCGAACTTATTACTGAATTTATTCACGTCGACAAGTCACAAAACTTTCCAAGTCACGAAACTTGCCAAGTCGCGAAACTTGCCAAGTGACGAAACTTGCCAAGTCGCGAAACTTGCCAAGTCACAAAACTTGCCGAGTCACAAAAATTGTCGAGTCACAAAAATTGCCAAGTCACAAAACTTGCCGAGTCATAAAAATTGCCAAGTCACAAGACTTTCCAAGTCACATCTTGCCACAACTTGACTTGGACGGGCTCGTTCATATAATCCATGGTAAAAGCTCGTGAACATTTTTTCTTTTTCATAAAAGTTTTAATTTTACAAAAATCATTCATCACGTCACCACTTCAAGTACACAGGATTTCCATTGCATTATTCGAATCCGTGAAATTCCATTTTAATTGCCTACCTGAACTTGCAACTCTTCCGTCACGTCCATATAATACTTTCCGGGATAAGGAGTTGCTAAATCGATTATGTTGGTCCAAGATTGAGCCCATACATTTCCTGAAAAAAGATACAACAAAAAATATTTTCCATCGTTTTTCTCGAAATAAATTAGAGCTTTCTGTTTTCTGGGGGATTCAAGCGAAGCTCTATTAACCAAATCATTAACGATCATTTATAACCTAAAAAATAAATAAATCATTACCCAAAATGTGAGCCGGAAGCGGTGTATGTCCTCCAAGTTTTTCCGGCCCATAAAGATCGCGAAGCTTCTTTCTGACGTATGCATGAAGCTCTTCGTAAAGCGGCTTGATACTTTCCCATACCTCGTCAACTTCCTGCTGGAAGTTTGGCGATTCATAAGGGAAAGTCCAATATTCAGCGGTGTCCGTGAAATCTGTAAAGTAGAAAAATTCACAGCACTGTCCTTACATCGCGAATGTTATGCCTTTTTTTCAATTCTCCTCCAGCCCCGGTAGAATTTTTTTCAGCGTTTTTCTAAAAAAAAACTTCCATTTCCTTGCAAAATTTGTCCAATTTTTTCAGTAAAGTTTTTGTCCTGTTCCTTTCCGAATTTCTTGATTTTTTTTTTCGAATGATCTAATATTCCCTACATTTTTTAATTTTCTTTCATACTATAAACTCCCCTTTTTAAAAAATCACAAAATTGCCATTCACAGTTTAATCGAAAGTAAGAAAAAAATAGAAAATTTTCCGAGAAACTAATTTTCTAAGCTTTTATAACTTTTCCGTAATTATTCCAATAACGCATTTAAGAAAGCTACGAAATAATGCGAAATTCTCGTAAATAAAATGATAAAGTCGTAATAATCCAGAAACAAAGAAGAACATCGAGAAAATCATCATTTTCAAGATTAATATTTCTCATTTTTCCCGATTTTTCCGAATTGAGGGAAAACGGTGAAAATACGAGAAATTCTGAAAAAAAAAAAACATTTTTACCAGGGAGGTAAAAACGAGCACTTACTATTCAATTTCGCAGCATCGTTGTTCAATTGAACGAGCTGTCCGTACAGGTCTCGAATTTGCGATCCACTTCGTCTTCTCCATTCCGTCCAAACCCATTGAAGCTCGTCCCAATCTCGACTTTTCGCCATAATTCTCGATATCTCTATCGGAGAGATAATCAAATTTTGAAATCAATATGCAACAATGCATTTTGTAAGAATAATTAGATATTATTTCTGCCGTTATTATTTCGATATAATTGGTTGAATTTCATATTTGATGAATGCGCTATATTTGATTCCGGTTTAATGGCCTCCCGGCAACGAAAACTCCGCGCTGCAGCGTAAATTTCACTTTAATCATTTTATACTACCACTACGCTGCAATGAAACGTACGAGAATTCCTTTCCTCGCCACTTTCACGCTACAGCTCAATAACTTTATTATTCACTGAATAAAATCGTTGCATTTTTATAATTACTGTATATTCCGATGGTACATTGTTATTTTTACTGTTACACGTCACTCGATTTATTATTTTGATAATTGTTTTTTTTGTGGCTAAAATTTTTAACAATTTTTGGTACCACCGAGAAATTTGGTTTATCGTCAATTAGAAAGAGGACGCGAATCTTACCTGGATAGAGACGAAGCCCACATCTGAATGGATCGTTGTAGGCGCATATCGAGGCTGAATTATATATGCTGAGCATATCGTTTATGACTCGATTGTACTGAAATTAGATAACGGTCGATCGATCCATTATTTGAGACATTAAAAAAATAGATAAATGTTTTTGTGATGCCTCAGAATAGGCGTTTTAGATCGAATGAATTAATGGTCTCTATAGGAAAGCGGATACCATTTTTTTTAAACAATTTATCATATTTTTTTCGTTTTCTTCTGATTCGGAAAAAATCGAGGATTATGAGAAATATTAATCTTCAAATATGTCGGTTTTCCCTAATATTCCTCTTTTTCCCCTTTATTCCGATTTTCTCATTTTATTTATGAGAATTTTTAATTGTTTCCTCGCCTTTTTAAAAATTAGTTTTTCTTACGACAAACTCATTTTCCGAGCTTTTATCACTTCTTCGTAATTCTTCCAATAAGAATTTCGGAGAAGCGATAAAAACTCAGAAAATTAGTTTTTCGGGAAAAATTCCCATTTCTTTTCTTTACTTTCGATCAAACTGTGAATAAGAATTCCTCGATGTTTTTAGAAGACTGGTGACCCGGATAGTACTTGGAAGTTTATAGTATAGAAGAAAATTACAAAATGTAGGAAATATTAGGTAATTTGAAAAACAATTCAAGGAATTCGGAAAGAAGTAGGGAATGATTAGAGAAATGCGGAGAAATTTGGAAAATTTCGGAGTACTGTGGAAAAATCATTTTCCGAATTTCTACGAAAAGTTTCATTTCACTGAAAAAATCAACGAAAACCTGAAGAATTTTGGGAAAAAATAGGAGTTTGTATGAAAAATATGGAGAAAAAGGGAAAATTTTGAGAAATTCGGAAAATTTCGGAATAATGTGGAAAAACGTTTTTCGGATTTCTACGAAAAGTCTCAATTCACTGAAAAAATCGAAGATAATTGAACCAATTTTTGCGGAGCAAATGGGAGTTTGTAAGAAAAATGTGGTGAAAAAGGGGAAATTTTGAGAAATTTGGAAAATTTCTGAAAATTTCGGACTAATGTGGAAAAATGTTTTTCCGGATGTCTACGAAAAGTCTTAATTCACTGAAAAACTGGAAGAAAAATGTGGAGAAAAAAGGGAAAATTTTGAGAAATTTGGAAAATTTCGGAGTAATATGGAAAAACGTTTTTTCGGATTTCTACGAAAAGTCTCAATTCACTGAAAAAATCGAAGAAAATCGGAAGAATTTTGAGAAAAAATAGGAGTTTGTAAGAAAAATGTGGAGAAAAAGGGAACATTTTGAGAAATTAGAAAAATTTTTCAAAATTCGAAAATTTTCGGAATAATGCGAAAAAAAAAATGTTTTCCGCTTTTCTCTCAAAAGTCTCAATTGACTGAAAAAATCGAACAAATTTCGTAAAGAATAATATTTTTCTTAAAAAAATGTGGGATGAAAATTCAGCCAGAGAATGAGACAATTCATTGAACCTGTGCAATTAAAATCGACTTAATAATTATCGATAAAAGTAACAGCGATGCGACTGCCAATGAAGCGAGGTTATGGAAATAAATTCAGCACGGTTGATTTTTAATCCGTTGTAATATAGAACATGAGGTACGTGATTCTGATATTCGTTTTATTCGCGAGTGAATTCCCCATATACGTTCAAGGTCTTTGGAGCAAAAGCCTTTGCTATATCACAGGATCGTCGTATGTTCAGTTATGCTCGAGCACGCTCACGAAAAGGAAGAAAAATTCGCTTTTACAACTACAAAGCCGGTTTTCAACCGGCGAACGAGATCTCGCGCGATGTAACGCGGAAGAGTTGGCGGTTTTTTTTTGTAATTTAATCAATCGGATACGATTCAAAAAATAACCTATGGTCTTTTTCAATTATTATCTCAGAGATACCCAAAAATATTATTTTAGATATCAACTCGAGCGTATCAATTTTAAATATCTCAAAAATATCAATTTTAGATATTTTTTAGATATCTAAAAAATATCGATTTTAGATATTTTTAGATATCTAAAAATATCAATTGTAGATATCAAAAACAATTAACAAAGATACCCAAAAATATTATTTTAGATAATATTTATAAAAGAGGAAGAAACAAATTTCAGTTATAAAAAACGCGAAAATACGAAAATGCTTTGATTGGAAAAAAATAAACATCAACAATTGTTTATTTTTGATAAGGAAGGCGTATGATAGCTGAAATGGGAGATTAAACCTTAGTTAACAAAATAAATTTAAAAATTCATAAAGTTGTTGTTTCAACCGCGCGCGACCTCGAGCGAAACGCACTTAAAACGCGCGTTTTTCTCAAAACGTCTTTTTCTGACACGGTCTGCGTGATAACTCATACAGTTTTTAATATTTTGTTGTGTTTTTTTTAAATATTCGAAATTTTTTTCTTTATAGTCTATCGAGCCGGATTTTTTATATTGCGATTAGAAAATTCTATAAACATAACTAAACTGTGACATTTATGACAAAAAAAGCAAAATTATTTTTAAACTGCCGTAAATTCCTACATTTTTCGAATTTGAAAAATCCAGCTCGACAAACTATAATTACAAACTTATTTTACAAGAGTTTTTTACGTTTTGCAGATCTATCAACATTTGAAGAAGAAATTATGTAGACCGTGGAGCAATTTGTTTCACAGTGATTCGGGAAACGTGATTTTTCATGTTGTAATTAAAGTAAAAATTAAATAATTTTTTTTACAAAGTTTGAATGTTAATGAACCATGTGTACAAATTATTTATAATTATTTCTATTTCTCTCTTTTGAAACAGTTTTTCTTTTAGCCCGTTTTTGGCACTGCTGGACGTATTTAAGGCCTTAAGTAAATTGTTAAGTAATTTAATAAGTAATTTAATTAAGTAAAATAAGGGGTTCCTCTAGTTCCTCGAAAAAATCGATTTTTTTTTTTCATAAATCACATCTACAACATGTGTAGAAAATACGTGCCAAAGGATTTTTCGATATTCGAAGTGCACGAACTTTTAAGCGCATTTTTCTCAAAACACTATTTTTCGAAACGGTGACAACGATATTTCAGAAACTACTGCACCGATCTTGTTCAAATTTATACAACACCTTTAATATGTTATAAGCCAACGATAAGCGTAGGATTATCACGATTGCTTCGATAGTTTTTTTTTACGAGCGAAAAACTTAAGAAAAATGAATAAAAATTAGAATGTAATTTTCAAAAGTGTATAAAAAAGTCAATTTTTGTAATTTAGAATTAACTCTACGTCAATCGCTAGTCTTAAATATGAAGATCAAAATGCCGTTTGGTTTTTTTATATCTGATAAGCAGAACAGCCGCAATCGTGGTCACCGTCAAGCACCGCTTTTACTTGATGTTTTCCTGTCGGCCGGTATAACTTTTATTCTATTAAATATTTTGACTTCGAAAAATTTGTAAAGCTTATTTAAATATTAATAAAGATTATGCAAAAACAATGAGATTGATGATATCGATGGTTTTCTCGTAAAAAATTATTGAAGAAGCCTAAAAAAAACAGCCGAGAAACTAGAGGACCGCCTTAAAATAAAAGGTTATTATTCGAAAGAAATCGATTTAAATATGTACTCACCCTATCGAGTTGATCGGGCGGTAAGGCCGCCGGTCCAACGGCTGATAAATATTTCAGGCGTCTTGCGATGTTCGGATCTCTGAGGTTGGATTTGTCCAATCTGGAGATCAACAACCACGCTTGGTTCTGAAAATCGGCGTAGAGTCGCTGGGCCTCCAGCTGTGTATGCAGAAAATAAGCATATCGTTAAATTTAATTACCTGGGAATTATTCTCATAACGTGAATACGTATATCATAGAAGCGTTATTCATAGTTGTGACGTAATTTCTGGAATCGTCAACATGCTCACATCTATTTATAAGAATTTTCAGAAGTTAACATTCGTGGGATCGGTGGACCGAGAAGTCACTAAAGTGAGTCTGAAGTCACTAAAGTGAGTCTGAAGTCACTAAAGTGAGTCTGAAGTCACTAAAGTGAGTCTGAACTCACTAAAGTGAGTCTGAACTCACTAAAGTGAGTCTGAAGTCACTAAAGTGAGTCTGAAGTCACTAAAGTGAGTCTAAAGTCACTGAGGTGAGTCTAAAGTCACTGAGGTGAGTCGAAAGTCACTAAGGTGAGTCGAAAGTCACTAAGGTGAGTCGAAAGTCACTAAGGTGAGTCGAAAGTCACTAAGGTGAGTCTGAAGTCACTAAAGTGAGTCGAAAGTCACTAAAGTGGGTCGAATGTCACTAAAGCGAGTCTGATGTCACTAAAGTGACTCTAAAATCACTAAAGTGACCTCTCGGTCCACCATCTGCTTGAATGTTTACAGAGTTCTTCCTCGTTTTTAATAAGTGATTGCATCCTCGAAATATTCTCGGAATTTTCGTTTTTTCACAGATTTGAACGGTGCACGCGAAATGACAAAATAACCGCGACAGATAACAGTTACGAATGGTTGAGTTATCGGTAGGTGGGGTGACAATCGAACGGAAGGTTGACGCACCAGAAGTACATATCAGTTTGAGTTATACCGTTACAGATAAGAACGACTTTCCCGTTTTCATTTCCGACAACACCAGTCCAGAGAGAAACTAGTTTGACCGTGCACTTTCGATTGCACTATTATCGACTGTAGTACGATTCTCTCGGACTCGCAGATTGCTAGTTGACGCTTAAAAAAAAGGTCAAGATATACAACCGTGCGAAAATTTTCACACATCGATACACTGAAACAAACTCGACCACGTTTTCACTAAATTCTATTCCGTTATGATTTTCGAATAATACGTGTGTCTGGTGTTTTATCCGTTTTACCCCAGTTCGAAGAAAATCGTGAAAAATGAGAAATATTAAAATTGATATATATTGATTTGACCTAATATTCCTTTTTATCCGCTTTATTCCGATTTTCTCATTTTATTTACGAGAATTTTTGAGAAGCGATAAAAGCTCGGAAAATTAGTTTTTCGGAAGAAATTCCTAGTTTTTTTTCTCACTTTCAATCAAACTGTGAACGACAATGTTTCGATTTTTTTAGAACGGTGGTGACACGAAAAATATTGGGAAGTTTATAGTATTGAAGAAAATTCAAAAATTCAGGAAATATTAGGAAATTTGAAAAATAAATTCAAGGAATTCGGAAAGAAACAGGGAAAGTTTAGAGAAACGCGGAGAAATTTCGGAGTTATATGGAAAAATGTTTTTTTTCTGATTGCTACGAACAGTCTCAATTAACTGAACAAAAAATCGGAGGAAATCGGCAATATTTTAGGAGAAAATTGGAGTTTTTAAGAAAATTTTGGAAAATTTAGAAAAATTTGGAAAATTTCGTAGTAGTGTGGAAATATTTTTTCTCCGGATTTCTCCGAGAAGTCTTAATATACTGTTTTCGGAGAAAATAAGAGTTTTTAGGAAAAATTTGTAAAAATTTAGAGAAATTTGGAAAATTTCGTAGTAGTGTGAAAATATTTTTTTCCGAATTTCTCCGAGAAGTCTTAATTTACTGAAAAAATTCAGCAAAGTTTACGGAAAAAATAAGAGTTTTTTTCAAAATATTTGTAAAAATTTAGAAAATTTTAAAAAATTTGGTAGCAACGTAGAAATATTTTTATCCGGAATTCTCAATTATCGGAAAAAATGTGAGGAAATCGACAAAGTTTTAAGAGAAAAGAAGAGTTTTCACGAAAAATTTGTAAACATTTAGAGAAATTTGGAAAATTTCGTAGTAGTGTGAAAATATTTTTTCTCCGCATATCTCCGAGAAGTCTTAATTTACTGAAAAAATTCAGCAAAGTTTAAGGAGAAAGTATTTTTAAGAAAAATTTATAAAAATTTTGAGACATTTGGAAAATTTCGTAGTAACATAAAAATATTTTTACCCGCAATTCTCAATTATCTGAAAAAATGTGAGGAAATCGGCAACGTTTTAGAAAAAAAATAAGAATTTATCGAAAAATTTAAGAAAATTTCGGAAAATTTATAAAAATTTGGAACATTTTGTAGTAGTGTGGAAATATTTTTTGTCCGGATTTCTTCGAGAAGTCTTAATTTACTAAAAAAATTTAGCAAAGTGTAAAGAGGAAATAAGAATTTTTTTTTCTAATTTGTAAAAATTTAGAGAAATTTGGAGAATTTCGTAGTAACGTGGAAATATTGTAATCCGGAATTCTCAATTACCTAAAAAAATGTGAGGAAATCGGCAAAGTTTGCGGAGAAAAAAAGAATTTTGAAGAAAAATTTGGAAAAATTTCGTAGTAATGTGGAAATTTCGTAGTTATGTTTAAATCGACCGTTCCGCGGATAAAGGCATTTTGGTAGCTGAACGAAGATAGCGAATGAAAAGGGCTCTCGAAATGCTGCCAAACAAATTTGCACGCCGATTATCACATGTTTTTATGGATATTTATTTTTTTGTTTTCTCAGAGTCTCGGAAAAATAGTTTTACCAACGTTTTTCTGTTGTTTCTCAATCCTATTTGCAACGGCTAGCGGCACAATGGCATCACTTGGGAATATTTCCCGCATACACGCCCTTTCTCGCGAGGTCACCAGCGTCTTCGTGTCCGACCGAGTTTCGTACTACTAGAGTTGAACGCAGTAAACGTTACGTTCCCGTGACCCTGAGCACACGCGCGTGCGACCAACGTACGAGGAGTTTTGCGCCTCAAGCACAATCCTACGAATCATCGGACCGGATACTGGCTCAAAACGCAGCTTTTCATAAAATCGCTCAAAAATCTATCAAAACACACTACAAATGTCAAACTCTATTTTCTATAGCCAATGCGATCGTTCTAAGCCGAAAGAACGCTGATAGAAATTTTTTTCGGCATTTTTTCAAAAAACTCCTATTTTCTCCCAAAATTTGCCCGATTTTATTTCAGTGTTTCGAGACTTTTCGGAAAAATCCGATGAATAAATATTTTCATGTTACTTCGAAATTTTGCGAATTTCTCCGAATTTCTATAAATTTTTCCTTTTTCTCACATTTTTCTTAGAGCTCTTATTTTCTCCTAAAAGTTTCCCAATTTTCTCCGATTTTTTTCAGTGAATTGGGAATTTTCGGAGCTATCCGAAAAACAAATATTTTCTCATTACTCCGAAAGTTTTCAAATTTCTTCGAATTTCTCGAAATTTTTCGTTTTACCTACATTTTTCTTAAAATCTCTTATTTTCTCCTAAAACTTTCCCGATTTTCTCCGATTTTTTTCGTGAATTCAGATTTCAGAGAAATCCGAAAAACAAATATTTTTCCTCTTTCCTACATTTTTCTTAAAAACTCAAATTTTCTCCCAAAACTTTCCCGATTTTCTCCTATTTTTTTTTTCAGTGAAATGAGAATTTCGGAGTACTCCGAAAAACAAATATTTCCACGTTTCTCCGAAATTTAGCAAATTTCTCCGAATGTCTTTAAAATATTCCTTTTTCCTACATTTTTCTTAAAAACTCCTATTTTCTTCCAAAACATTCCGGATTTACACTTTGATAGAAAATAAGGAAAAAATATGAATTTCTCTCGATAAACTAATTTTCTAAGCTTTTATCACTTCTCCGAAATTCATCCGAAAAGGCATTAAAAAAAAGCTGGTAAATAATGGGAAATTCTCGTAAATAAAATGATAAAATCGTAATAATCCAGAAAAAAATAGGAATATCGAGAAAATCATAATTTTCAAGATTAATGTTTCTCATTTTTCGCCGATTTTTCCGAATTGGGGGAAAACGGAGAAAATACGAGAAATTGAGAAAAAACTTGATCCTAATCCTGATCTTGCTAAGGATCTGATAAAATCGAAACGAAACCCATCAAAACCTAACCGGAACGATTCGTTCCAGTTACGTCAAAGTTGAGCTCTTGAAGCCCATTTCCAAAATCATTGTTGCTTCAATTTTACCGTCACCAATGGATGTCGTGACCAGCGATAAGGTATCGGTCAACTCGGCTAGAGTGATTGATAGTATTGATTCAAGATTCCACCCATTTCTCTCGAAGTTATTTTCATCAATTACCCATTGTGTCTTCAATGTTTAACGCTATGGGCTAGCAAGTTTGAAATAGGGGAAACGGGACTTTCAACACGCGATCCATTTTCCTTCCGGTTTTGTCAATGCGAAATCCAAAATTTCAAGAGCCAACGCAGCCCGCCGCTAATTCGGGCAACCGGTTGTATTCGCAAACAAACCAAACGAAAACAAATTCGAGCCACAATTCGAACACGTTTTCTGAGACGAATAGGGCTCTCGTCGATTTGGGTCGTAACTTCCTTTCTGAGGTAAACTCCATAAATAAATAAACAATTAAAACAATGGATTACAGAATTTTTGCTAAAAAGGTAAAAAGTATTCTCAAGGCAATTTTGTTTTTCGGTAGATGAAAAAAGTTAACATATTAATAAGAAACCCGAAATTGGAGTATTTTTCATCCCTCTTTATAAGAAATCCGAAATTTGACTATTTTCATCCCTCTCAACAAGAAATCCGAAATTTGACTATTTTTCATCCCTCTCAACAAGAAATCCGAAATTGGAGCATTTTTCATTCCTCTTAATAAGAAATCCGAAATTTGACTATTTTTCATCCTTCTTAATAAGAAATCCCAAATTGCACTATTTTTCATCCCTCTCAATAAGAAATCCGAAATTGGACTATTTTTCCTCCCTCTCAATAAAAAATCCGAAATCATCATTTACATATTTCCGCTACATTACTAGTCTGCATCGCGAGGACAACCTTAAATAAACCGTTACCTCAATTAGCATTTTAGGTTATATCGAGGGTAAAAAAGGTTTTCTAGAAACAATTATAAAATCAACACAATTATTTCGTCACGAATACGATTTTTCCTCACTCTTAATAAATAAATTTAAAATTGAAGTATACTCTGCGATAAAATACGATGACTCGATTGAAAAAATTCAGAAAATAAATGTGGAGAATTTTTTGAAGTACATGTACAATATTCTCACGTATGAATCATTAATGAATAATTAAGTAAGAAAAATATTATTGAATGGTACGTACCGCTTGCAATTGAGTATACTCGTTGACGTTAGTCTCGTAGGCCCACTGTGCAGCAACATTGCTGCTGCACCGTTCGGCACCAAGGAAATCCAATCGCGCGAAGACGTTTCTGTAATCGAAATCCTGTGGTCTCTGAACTTGCTGGCGTTCGAAACCATCGAATCTGTCGAGACTCGTATCGGGCCGACGAGTATAACCTTCGATCCTATCATCAGTCAACACCGGCAGATCCAATTGGCACGAAGTTAATGATATTAAAATGCAGAGAAAAAATCCTGTCAATATCTGCAATACAAAAAAAAACAAAATATCCGCAATTAAGAATGTTTAAGGAATTGCGGACAATTCCGTTGTTTCTTTGGGTTTTTTTGTTTGGGTTTGTATGGATTTGTATGGATTTGTATGGATTTGTATGGATTTGTATGGATTTGTATGGATTTGTATGGATTTGTATGGATTTGTATGGATTTGTATGTGTTTGTTTGTGTTTGTTTGTGTTTGTTTGGGTTTGTTTGGGTTTGTTTGGGTTTGTTTGGGTTTGTTTGGGTTTGTTTGGGTTTGTTTGTGTTTGTTTGTGTTTGTTTGTGTTTGTTTGTGTTTGTTTGTGTTTGTTTGTGTTTGTTTGTGTTTGTTTGTGTTTGTTTGTGTTTGTTTG